>VYZQ01017896.1:0-36262 GCA_013400655.1 Mystacornis crossleyi
TTCTCCTGTCATGTTTGCTGTGTATCCCAGTGCTCCTGCTCAGGGGGGAAGAGCAGGGAGATTAGGGTGGATGGAAAAAAAAGGCAACAGGAGATAGGAATAAAAGGAAAGGGAGGAAAAGAGGATGAAAATGGAGAAGTTGGTGAGAAAATGAAAGGGAAAACATAGGCCAAGAGGAGGGATAGCAGAAAGAAGGAGGGCAAACAGGTGAAAAAGAAACAAAAGAGGGAATGGTGAAAGATGAGAGAAGGAGGAAAAGGAGAAAAAAGAGGGAAGTGGGAAGGAAGGAAGGAAGGAAGGAAGGAAGGAAGGAAGGAAGGAAGGAAGGAAGGAAGGAGAAAATGGGAGAAAAGAGGAGGAAAAATGGAAGAAAAAGAGGGAAGTGGGAAGCACATGAAAGAGAGGAAAGCAGAAGATGAAAGGGAAAAAAGAAAAAAGGAATTGAGGAAAACAGGGAAAAAAGGAAGGAAGAAAATATGAAGGAAACAGATAAAGGAGAGTGGAGGGGGGAAGAAAAAGGGAAAAGAGGGAAAAGGGGAAAAGAAGGTAGGAAAGGAGGGAGAGAGGGAGGCAGGGAGAAGTCAGGAAAAAATTAACAAAGGGAAAGACAAGAAGTGGGAAAGAGGGGAAGGGTGGTGTCACAGACGGCAGGAAAAAAAGGAGAGGGGGGAAAAACGGAGGGAAAGGAGAAACAAAAAGGGAGAGAAAGAGAAAAAGGGAGAAGAAAGGGAAAAAGGGGAGGAGGGACAGATCCTGCCCCTCCCCGCCGCGATACGAGGCGGAGTCGGGCTGGAGCCGGCGGCAGCTGCGCGGTGGCGTCGCGGCGGTAGGAGCTGGGGAGCCGGGCCGGGCCGGGCCGGGGCGGAGGGAGCAGGGAAGGAAAGAAGCCCGGGAGGGAAAAGCGCTGCCTGCGGTGCGGGAGGCGGCGCGGGAGGCGGCGGGGGCTTGAGCACCGGGGCGGGTGGGGACCGGGCAGGGGCGGCCGCGGTGGCGGCTGTGCCCCGGGATAGGACCGGGCCGCTGGCCGGGACCCCGAACGGGATCCCCCTTCGGCTCGCAGGAAGGTGCAGAACTCGGGGCTGGGGGGATAACCCTTTCTCGATCCGGAGGAGGCAAAACGGGAAAGTGCCGGAGCGACGCGGGAAGGGCTGTGACGGTCCGGCTGCGCCTGTCTCCTCGCGTGTCGCCGCTGGCACCGATCCCCATCACCCCGCGACACGTGGGGCTGTGGTGCCATCCCACGGAGACCGTGGGCCGGGATTCCCGGCAGCGCTCGCGTTGGGAAGGGAAGGGCAGAGGCCGAGCACGTCCGTGAGCTCACGATCCCGCTGGCGCCGCGTCCAGCTTCCCGAGCGCCGCCCCGCGCTCGGGCACGGCCCCTCCGCACGTGGGTCCCGGGTTTGTTGTGGGTGCGACCTGACGGGAGCGCTGGTACCGAGCTGCCCTCTGCAAAGCGGATTTGGGATCCCCGCGATGTTACGGCGGCCGGAGGGGACTGGGATGAGGGAAGACTGTGGCTGACTGCAGCTCACATTCCGATAGGATAGCTCAGGGATTATTTCTTTTACAAACGCCCCGTAACGTCTGAGTCATGCTGGCCAAACCAGGAGACCAAAGATGCGTTTTGTCACCTACTGCAGCACTGCCTTTAACCCCATCTCTTGTAGACAAAACCTAGAGATCAGCTTCTGGCCTTGGCGTGTTTTTGTGCACGTTTATCTGGATCCGTTCTGCAAAGTGCTGTGTTTACATCACTTCAGAAATGGAGTTTGACTGCAGAACAAAAAAAAAAAATCTGCTTACCAGCTTCTCTGTACTGGGAGTTGCCCGACCAGAGCGACCTTTCAAACCTTGGGTATTGAATTGTGGAGGAACACTTCTCCCATCCACGCAAGTTCCACTTCTCACATACAGACCCATGTCCAGCAGGATTTTTAATTTGAGCCCAGGCAGTTCTCATGCTCATCTTCCTCATTCACCCAAATTCTCTCAAAAATACCCAAATTTTGAGTATAGCTTGAGGTTTCACAATGGGTCAGATGTGCCATGCTGGTGGAACTTGGTGTCTGTGTGGCTCAGCAGTGCAATAGTGAGCGAGTAGCACCAGAGCCCCTATAAAGCTCCTTCTGGTTAAGCTCCTTTGGAGGGGGAAGGGGAACATCTTAGTCTCACACAAGCAGCCTTCGGATAACAGGCTGTTGCCATATCTCTTCAGTATTCCTGTGCTTTCTTCCTCTCAGAGGAAGGCCTTCCCGAGTTCCAGACAAAATCATTCCATCTCTCCTGGCCTATACTGGTGTTTGCAGCAGACTGGTTTTGGAAGACTATAATCTGTCCCCTTTGCACCATACGACTCATGGCTGAGAGCTGGGAGGGATTGAAGAACATTGTTACTTCTCAGTCAATTAAAAAAAAAAGGTGGTTTTATTTTGTTTTCATTTTCAGGTCTTATCTCAACTGTCAGAATGGAGCTTGACATCCAGTGTGAAGAGATGAGCCCATCTAGATGGGCAGAGCTTCTGACCACAATGAAATCCTGCAAAACCATCAGGTAGTAACTAGTTGTGTATCATCTCTTTTCAGTAAAAACTTGCATTTCTCTGCTGTGCTTTTCATCTTCAGATGAAAAGCTTGACCTGGGACTTGAAATTTGCACAGCAATAGGAATGAGTCTACCTATTTTTATCCAGAAAGTTAATTTAAAGGGGGGATAAACCCCCACCTCTTGCAGTGTTTTTTCAAGTACAGATAAATATCCTTTGATATGAAGTAATGTTGCCCTGTTTCTTGGCGTGCCATAGGGCTCAGCTAGGTGATTTAAATGTGATGTGATTCAAATACTTAACCACCATTTTAGTTATTCTGCCTCTCTCTCAAGGGGGAGAAGACATCTCTCTGTGCTTATTAGGTTGCAGCCCTTTGGGTTGCAGGTTTGATACTGTCAAGTGATTTTGGCTTTAGTAGTCAGGTACAAGCCACATGCCATCGGCTTTTAATTCTTCACCTGACTTTCAGAAGTACCAGCCTTCTTTGTTGAGCAAACAGTGTGAGGGAACCATCTGCTGGGGTGTAAGGTGTAGGACAGGGCCCAGAAGAGTTGCTCTTGCAATCTTTCCCCTCTGCTGGTTGGGAATTCACGCTTCATGGGATGGCATCATCTTGATGGGGCTGGAAAGGATGGGACATTTCATGCCAGCAATGCCTCGGAGGCCATCGGACCTGCTGAGGGCAACTTCCTTTTGTTTTGCAAAGGAGCCTTTTGCAGGCAAAGCTTCATGGGCCTGGCCTTGACTTTCCAAGGCCTACCTTGCGTGGCAGGAGGCAGTGGGATGGTTGTCTCCTGGCCAGAGGCTGGGCTGCTCCAGATGCAGTGGGTGAGAGTGACTGCAGAAGGGATTGTTCCATCAATGTTGAACACGATCCCATTGGAAGTCACGTCTTCTTGCCAGAGGGAGGGAAGGAGAAGCCTCATAGAGCCTCAGTTTATATACTGTTGTCTAAGGGGAAGTGACCAGGCAATTTTTGGCACTCCTGGCTGGGACTGTGCCTGGGGCTGTACAGTTCTTCATGACACCTTCCTTTTGCTCCATGTCTTTTCTGCCTCCCTCTACACCTCCCTGGCTGTGCTGGGTTCCTGATCCTTTCCTTGGCTCTCCTTTCAATCGAATTCATCCCCATCAATTTAGCAACAGCTAGAAGAATGCTGATGTCCAGGGGGAGAAGCCACTGCTGAACTGCAAACTCAGGGTTTGTGTGCTGAGATTCCGGCTGGAGGGAGATGGTTCGAACCAGCATGACTCACCTGCAAGAGACCAACCTGCTGATGAGTGTCTCTGGGGCTGGCTGCGGACGCAGCTCGGCTGTTCTCAGTGCAGAACCAGTCTGACAGCCTGTAAGCTGGCAGGTGGTTTGTCACTCACTGTTTAAAGCAAAGTGCTTCCTCGAGCTGTAAGGGGATGACTTGAGCCCTCTTCTGTGCAACCCAAAGGAGCAAGGCTTGTGGAGCTGCCGTCCAGCCCATCCTGTGGTGCAGCCCAGAGCACACCTTGGTTTGGGCCATGCAACACCTGCAGGTCCTGCACATACTTACGGAGGCATCCTGGGAAGTGCAGGAACATTGCCCACTCTGCTTTCACAAGCAGTGCTCCAGCCAGGGAGAGCAGAGCAACTCTGAGGACTAAAGTGCTCCTTGTCTCCTTGTCTTTCAGGCTGGATGACTGCAATCTCTCCAGCAGTAACTGCGAGGATCTCTCTTCCATCATCAATACGAATCCATCCCTCACAGAGCTGAAGCTGAACAACAATGAGCTGGGAGATGAAGGTGTTGAGTACCTGTGCAAAGGGTTGCTGACGCCAGGCTGTAGCCTGCAGAAGTTATGGTAAAGCCCCACTGATTGTCCTGCTCTATCATGCTGTCACAAATGAGTATTTTGAGATCTCTCAAAGAATCACTGACAAAGGCAGGTTTAATATAAAAGTGAAAGCATAACAGTTCGTTGACAAGGTTCATTCTATTGCTTACTAGATGGTTAAAACACAGAGAGAAAAAGCAAACAAAAATCTAAAATCAATAACCAATGTCATCCCAAAAATTATCTACATGGAGGCTGGGGAAGGGGGGAAGAGTCAGGATAGGAAAGGGTGAATAAAGAAGACACTCCTTTTGAGTCCCAAGGTTCAGAATCCTTGCTAAACTGAGTCGTGGACTGGACCAACACTTTAGCATTAAAAGTTTCAACAGCACTTAAACTGAACAGGACGTCATTAATAGCTTGGGTTAAACAGTTTAACAAATGTTCATATAGAAGTTACTATAACACTACAGTAACTCACAGGCCTAATTTACACATCTAAAGTACTTAACAATCTAGGACAACAACATTCACCGTCCATTTGCTATAGCATATTCCCACCTACAACCACACAAACCCAAAGATGTACAAGGTGCTCACCCGTGGAAAATTCCCCTCAAATGCAGTGAAGGACTCACACTGGATGCCTTTGAGGTTGAGCCTTGCGGAGTGGGGGTGTCAGCCCAGGATCCATCATCATTTGGCAGTCCTTGGAGTGCAGCAAACTGGAGAGTTCCCTTGCTCTGAGAGGCATTTTTTAGAGGCACCCCACTACGTTATAGCATTAGTGGGCTTCCCTCAGCAAGCCTGGTGCAGGAGCTTTAGTCAGAGCCTGTAGCTGCTGCCCCTGCTCCTCAGAAGGCCTCAGAGAGATGTCTTCTCTGTCCAGCATTTCTTCTTCAGGGTACAGGAGTTCTGCAGCTCCTGAGGGGAATCTGGGATCTTCAGGAAACTACCTTGTAAAAATCATTTGCCTTTTAGATCAGCTATTAAAGTCCCTGTTCCCCTTGCAGTGAGGACTCAGACAAATAGAAAGAAAGTTGACTGTGAAGCTGATTAAACTGCAACTCTCCGATGGGCCTTCAAGAAATAACTGCAGTACTCTGTACTGGAAGACTTAAGTAATATTTCAGAGAGTTTGCCCTAGGCTTCAGACTTCTCCAGATGCTCAAGGAACAGCCTGGATTAGGCATTTTCAGTTCTGTAGAAATATAATTGTCCATTTTTGGGGTTCTGGTAAGGTGCCTCAGGAAATAAAAGAGCAACCAAATCCAAGTCAAACCTCCCTGCACAAGACCTCTCCATTGCGACAAGTCTTGTGCACTAGCTGTATAAACATCCCATAACAATACAAGCACAGTTCCTATGCTACTTCTCCAAGCCTGAGTGCTTAAGGGTCAACTTCATAGATCCTTCTTGTACTATACCATTAAACTTCTAAATTACATCCATGGTTGGATGAGATTTTAACTTCTGCCTGCTTTGGATCACATTTCTAGTGGGGGCAAGAAATTGTAAGATGCCTTTGCTTTATCTCTAGGGTCAGCCTCATGATATTTAAACTGCTTCTATAAAGCAGTTGTGGGCTACTTGTAAGGTGGATCCTTATTCTGCTGGAGGTGCTGTATGAGTGATTACGCTGAAGGAAGCATGCGAGCTACTGTTTGTGGCACATGTGTAATTGATAAAATATTTTGGCACACCTGTAAAATAACAGTACTAACCTGGGCAAACCACTTCCTAGAGGGATTATGCACTGTCAGAGCCGTGGTGTCTTTTCCAAGCTCCAACCACTGCAGATAAACCTCTCTGAGAAGAGCCTGTACGATTCTAGGAGCGCATTTCCCTCACCCCTGTTGCCTCTCTCCTGCAGGCTGCAAAACTGCAATCTGACGAGTGCCAGCTGTGAGACCCTGCGCTCTGTCCTCAGTGCCCAGCCGTCCCTTACAGAGCTGCACGTGGGGGATAACAGACTGGGAACTGCTGGAGTGAAGGTGCTGTGCCAAGGGATGATGAATCCCAGCTGTAAGCTGCAGAAGCTGCAGTAAGTAGTCACTGGGCGCTTTTGGTCATCAGACAGGCCATGCTTGCCTTTCCCTTGAAACAAGCAGGAGTTTTGTTGCCAGATGTGGATTTGTTCTTGTTTTACCTGAAACTGTCATGCTTATTCATGCTAGTGTGTCTTGTGGGTTTGGAATAGTCGGGTGTCTGTTTGTTTAGCCCTCCTGGCAGTGGTGGCTGGAAATGCAGGACCTCTCAGATGCCCAGGAAACATCAGATTCTGCTGCCCTTGGTCCTTGTTTCACGACTAAGCAGGGCCAGGGTGTATTTGCAGCCTCCAGCTCCTCCCAGGCCACCTCCAGGCCTGGAGGTGAGGCTCATGGTGTTGCAATGCAGAGCTCAGTCCTGTGCTCCAAGCTGCCTGTGCACTGGTTTAATGGAGGCCTAGTGTAAAAATTGGTCTTGCTAGGGTCCCCTGGGATCTAGGTTAAGAATTATTGCTTCCTGAAATGAGCAGAGAGATGCTGTTAAAAACTCTTGCAGTTATCTCTGGTGTTATGTGTTGCCTGGTCTCAACTTATATTGGTATGTTTTCTGCCCTGGCTAGCACACACCAGGCCCAGCTGATTCTTGTGGTAGCAGGATGCGTGAGGAGGGTTGTCTTTTTGCCTGGACTTCTTTTCTTCTTGCAGGCTGGAGTATTGTGAACTCACAGCTGATATTGTGGAAGCTCTCAATGCTGCTCTGCAAAGCAAGCCCACCCTGAAGGAGCTCAGCCTGAGCAACAACACGCTGGGAGATACAGCTGTAAAGCAGCTGTGCCGGGGCCTGGTGGAGGCAAGCTGCAACCTAGAGCTACTACAGTAAGGAAGAGATGGTCATCTCTCATGGCAACTAGTGCTGCTGCTACTCTTACCATCCACAGGACAGGAAAAATTGTCAGGAATGCTTGAAATGTAGGCCAGATTTTTGCCGGCTCAGATTTATGTAGCTGGAAACAGCACACAAATGTCTGGGGCTTTCAGTTTTGGAGCTTTTGGCACTCCAGGTTAAACCACCACTTATTAAGGGAGACTGCTCACCCACATCTGAGAGCAGAGCAACAATCACCCTCAGTGGCTTTAGTTCTTAAACTGGAATTACCAGCCAGTTGAGTATACTTATTCAAAGCCCTTTTTTGCTACAAAACAAAGCTGCTGGGTTTGGCCTCATCTCTGGGGAAAAGCCCATGAAGGGCTTTGTGGGAGAAGCACGATTGATTTTATCTTGCCCCTGTGGTTCAGTAGGTGTTGGCTCAGCAGGGACTCATTGTGTGGTACTGCCAAAAGTTAGTGTTAAAAAGGTTGGCTGATATAAAAGGGAGGTTTGGCAGGAATGATCCTGGCATTAATGCACAAGAATGGCTGGGTCAGAGTGCCCTGCAGCCTCATGAAATGCAGGAGCAGTGTGTTGCCTCACCCAGAGTCCAGTCTTGGACACCTGTATCTTCTCTGAGGCTTGCAGGATGTAGCAGTACCCGGCTGAGCTGCACTGGTTTGCAGCAAGGAACCAGCCCATAGACCCTTCCCAGTCTGAACTGGGGGTGTTGGGTTGTATCTAACACAGTGGGTCTGGAGCAGCAACTCCAACTGTGCTTTTTCCTGCAGCCTGGAGAACTGTGGCATAACCAGCGATAGCTGTATGGACATTAGTGCTGTTCTCAGGAACAAGTCATCTCTGATGGATCTTTCTGTGGGAGACAACAAGATCGGGGACTCCGGTCTGGCTCTGCTGTGCCAGGGAATGATGCATCCTAGCTGCAAAATCCAGAAGCTGTGGTAAGGGTGGGCAGAGGTTTCATAAAATCACTTCTGCAGCCTCTGAGCTGTTTAGGTTGTGCTGCTGGTTTGCTCTTAAGTGGAAAAGCTTCTCAGTTACCCTCTACGGTCAAAAAAGTGTCTCAGCTGCAAATCAGTAAATTCCCAAAACTGGGTGGAGGACACCATGAACAAGTAGGGCCACAGTGAAATTTCTTGGATCAAATTCTGGGGAGAGGGTGAATGGAAGTTTGTGATGGCAGTGTCTTGGCTTCCAGTTGAGTTATCTGTCTACTAGAATTGCATATTTCTGTTTCTTTTTTTTTTGTGTGTGTTACAAGCAGAGCTTTTGGTGCAGCAGTGGAAAGTTAGGAAAGGAGGAAGCTGTGTGGTCTGATGTATGAAAGGATACAAGAAAATGAGACAGTGTAACCAGAAATTCAGAATACTAAAACTCTGTTTTATCATCTCAGTCATTCTTGGGAGAAAATAAAATAACATTTTGTTCTTCCCTGCAGGTTATGGGACTGTGATCTCACAAGTGCTAGCTGTAAAGATCTCTCCAGACTCATCAGTACAAAAGAGACCCTCACAGAGATCAGTCTGATAGACAATAACCTGAGAGACTCGGGGATGGAAATGTTGTGTCAGGCACTCAAGGATCCCAAAACTAAACTTCAGGAGCTATGGTGAGCTGCTGTCAAGTTTCACATACCCACTGCCTTCTTTGGAGGCCTCACTGAAACTAATGCCCACCCACATAGATCCTCAGCTGCAATGGTTCCAGAAACAGCTCCTGCTGGTTGTTACTGAAAGGATTTATAGAGTTAGAAAGGGTTTTTCTAGACTTGAAGACTTAAAAAGGATTTGTATTTCTAAACTCATAGACACTTTGAAGATCTGCCCCATCACAGTTAGCCTGTAATAAGCAAAATGAGACCAAGCATCACTTGCAGAGCTTCTAATTAATTGTTTTATCATGCAACAAATGGCAGTTAAGAGACTTTTGAAGTTTAAAGGCCTGATGGAATAGCAGAATGAATGCTGTGACCAGATATCTCAGGGTCTCCACTGGAGCTAAGCTCTCTCACTGATGAGACAAAAGAAAGCTCTAGTGACATAAGCATTTCTCAGCATCCTGTGCTGTTGACTGTGTTACCTTTTAGGCGGGGATGGTCTGTTGTCTGGGAGAGGAAATTTGTTCTTTCACTTAGAACTTCAATCTTCCTACATGGCAGATTCAGCTCCTGCCCCCAGCTGGGTTCTTCCCCTGCCCTGGTGGCCTGGAAGTCAGTGAGGTGCCTCAGGAGTACACAGTGGAGCCAACAGTGACTGTTAGAGCAGCACACTTCATCTTTCTTTGTTCCTGTGCTTTTTGGGCCGGTGCCTTTCCTAAGTGCACACTCCACAACAGACATCCCAGAGTGGGAGAGGTGCTGCCTGGAAAGGACTGAGCAGACAGGCATTGAGAGGAGTACAGTGATTGCAGGAAAGCTCTGGTTCCTCTGTTCCCACTGTCTGGGCTCCTGTTAAGCACATGTAAAGAAGTGAACAGTGGTAGTCTCCAGATGCCCCACCTAGATCTCACGTCACTTTTGCCTTGCAGGGTTAGGGAGTGTGGGCTCACCACTGCTTGCTGCAAGGCTGTCAGCTCTGCTCTCAGCACCAACAAGCACCTGAAAGTACTGCACATAGGCGAGAACAAGCTGGGAGATGCAGGTGTGGAACTCCTGTGTGAAGGGCTGATGCACCCCAACTGCAACATCCAGTCCCTATGGTAAGGTGCACTGTCAGAAGTCATCTTCTGTCCTGCTGTCTGAATTCATCCTTTGTCTTTTACTTCCATGGTCCCTATGGACAAGTGCTGGTCCTGCCTCACTAAAAGGAGCAGGCAGCCAGCTGGAGCATCACCTCCAGCCCTGGGGTGGGATTTTCCTTCCCCATGAGCCTGTTTCCTTCCCAGCTGGGCCCAGCTCTGGCCTAGATGATGCTCAGGGCCCTATGCTTGTTCTCTCCATGCCACTGGACAGAAGCCAGAGCTGTGCTCCGATGCCTGAATTCACAGTGAGTGAGTAGAGCAGATGGGTCATGGGAGATATCAGTAAGACTTGCAAGTCTGTCCCAGAAAGTTCTGGCTTTTGACCACTTGAAGCTACTTGGTCATCAACCAAGAGGCGTCAGTTGTCCTCTTTAAAGAGATGGTTGTGAGTCTCAAGTATAGTAATAAAGCTTAGAGCTGATTTACGATGAGTTTAAACTAAAGAGAAGATGAGGCATGATGGTGAAATTGGGAATAACTTCAAAGGGTTCCTTCTACCCCATAGCCACACACTATTAAGCTTTAGGGAGGCCTTTGAGGTGTTCACCATGAGGGCAGCTGTTCCTGTGGCAAGACCATGGGCCAGCCCCTGCTGGTGTCTCAGAGATGCGACCTTTGCAGGGATCTCTGGTCCGTGCTGGAGGCATCCATACCTGCTGCCTGGGTGTGGACAGTGTTTCCTGGCCCCAGGGCTCACGGCGCTGGCCTTTCCCTCTCCCTGCAGGCTGGGTAACTGTGACCTGACAGCAGGCTGCTGTGCCACCCTTGCCACCGTCATGGCCACCAAGCAGTGCCTCACTGAGCTGGACCTGAGCTACAACCCTCTGGAAGACGAAGGCATCAGGAAGATCTGTGAAGCCTTGAGGAAGCCCAGCTGCAACGTGCAGCAGTTAATGTGAGAGATGGTGGTAGCCCTGGCAGGGGTGGGAGGCTGGTGCTGGTGAGGGAGTAAGGGGTCCTGGGTTGTAAAGCATATTTCTGGCTGCTCTCAGACCTAGATGGGGCCCTTCTTGGTATATGACTTTGCCATACTGGCCATTGTGCACCTTTCTCTTCCCTTAACAGGAGGATGCTCACTAAATCTCGCTTTCCTTTTTGTTTTGGTGTAGTTTGTACGACATTTTGTGGAGTTCTGAAGTGGATGATGAACTCAGAGCTTTGGAAGAGTCCAAGCCTGAAGTGAAGATCATTTCATGAGTGCTGACTGCCTGCAGAACAACGTCAAAGCAATGTCCTCTTCTTAATCTGAACTTTTCATACGTAAAACTAATTAACTTAATAGGGAATTTTCTTGTACCGAAACCATTTGTGGATTCCCTGAGTGGGCGTCTGGGGAGCTTCTCTGGGTCTCTGGATGTACTAACTCTGAGACTCATGAAAGCTGCAGCATCACTATCCTTGAAATAAACAATTGCTGTCTTGTAGAAGTGGGTCTCTAGCCTTTAGGAGCTCTTTAATCCTATAATCCCTTCTAACGAATTAGTTGGGCTTTAAAGAGAGCTCCTTTCCCAAGGCAAGAGAACTACTCACTGTATTGTTACTGGGTGGTGCTTTTGATAGGTCTCTGGGGAAGGCTCTCAAAAAACTAAATGTTTTTAATCTAAAATTGAGCTCTCCCCTGTCTTTCCCTAAAAGAGTTCTTGGAAAAGCAGTGGTGGCCAAGGCACTAGAGAAAAAAGAAGTGAGCAACTGTTCAGCTGTGTAATGTCAAAATTCATGTCCTTTGAAAAGTGATTTTCCTACAAACAAAAGATGCTGTGTGCATTTCTGCTAGTATGGGAAATGATGAAATGATTGATATGTTTGATCTGGCAAAGAGTGGTTCTACAGGAACTTTATACTTAATTTTTCTACTTATAAAAATAAAGTATATCTGTATATTTCTCCTTTAAGACCAATCTAGTTACTTGTGAACTGCAATACTACTAACACCTTGTTTTATGTATTTGTGTTTGGTAAGTCCCTAGCTGAAACATGCCAGGAGAAGATCTTAGTCAAGGCCTTAGGTAAAGAACAAGCCCAGACAAGAAGACATTTCAGTTTTCAGGGGACACTGGGGCTTCATGCCCAGAGTTGTAATAAACCCTTGTTCCAACAGAAAATGCAGCTGCTGCACACCTAAACCACAAAAGAATGAATATAGTTTTAAAAATACAGAAGGCAAGCTTGGCATTGCCCTTGGCTGGCCTTGCAGGATGAATGCCAAAAAAATCCCATTCCCCAACATGTCTTCCTGGAGCGGTCACTTGGTGTTTCCTTCACTGGCTAATTCTGTGTGGCACCCATGGTAAAGGTGTTCTCCAGGCTTTGCCTTCTGCTTCTCACATTCATCCCGTGGAGGCTGCAACTGGCTTTTCTTTGACCTAAAAGATTTGACCTAAGCAGTTTCTACAGTAGCCTTCACAAACCTAACACGGTGCGTGAGAAGTAGCTTCGTTGTGTCTTCAGGCAGGTATGAAGGATAGGATTTGGTTTTTTCCTCAAGGCACATCTCTCACAGCTGCCCAAAATGCCAAAAACCCACTCCTTTTTGCTTTGGTGTTCTCCATCAGTAAAACTTACCATTCTGAGGGGCTCATAAATAGGCTTTTCAGTTCATGGTCTCTCCTGGACTTGGTGTGAACAGATGCTTGGATTAATTTCAAGATGGGGGAGAAGACAGGGCTCCAGAGGGATGTGTAGGAAGAGACAGAAAAATTAGGCATTTGGGAGGGTGTAAAAACAGCCCTCTAAAAGACAGCAAATGGTATTAGAAGTGGATTTTCCCCGTCCTGGCTGCCCGAGGCGGGGCACTCTGCTCTCGCACTGCAGCTGCAATGCCTGGAAAACGCCTCCTCTTCCTCCCCCTCGGGCAGATGAGCATCGGGAAGGGTCTGCCACCACGGCCCTGCTGGGGGCGTTCAGCCTGGGACAGCCTGGGACAGCCTGCTCCCACCTGGGGTGAAGCCCATGCCTGTCTTTGTTCCCGGAGTGGCTTTGCATTTCCTCCAAGAACACAGACAGAATTTGGAAGAGTCTCTGCAGCAAATGCCACGTGTCCATCTGCCAGCCACAGCAAGGAAAACCGCAAGAGCCATATTTTGCCACCTCATGAGCTCAGGGCATATCAGGCCAAGCCAGCCTGGCAGAGTTCTACAGTTCCCCCAGGATGGGGATGAATCTGTGCACTCAGAACCTGTGCTGTGCTTTAGGACAATGAGAAGTCCTGTGCTTGGCTCTAAAAAGCAGGTATAAATCCCAGGATCCAGGAGCAAGCCACTGTAGCAAGAGACATTTATACACAAAGAATCAAGCAAGGATTTCTATTCCTAAAAACGCATTTGTTTTTATTCATCTGTTAGTTGGTCCAACTCACTTCCCTGACAAACCCTGTCACAACTGCGAACTTGAGAGAGCTGAAAGACACAAGAACTTGCTTCTGCATTTCAGATGTGTGGGTAGGGAGCATTTTAAGCTAAAGTAGTCAGGAACTGAGTCACAAACCTTTCATGTGGACTAGGTAGTAGGTTGGCAGGCAAAGCCTTACTCATACTGAGACCACAGCTGGAGCAGTCAGCGGTTCCTGGGACATTGCAGTCACATCCTGGTTCTTACGGCAAATGCTTGGACTCCCTTGGAAACAGTGGTTTGCAAGTACTGACTTTCTACCGGCAAGGGCTGAGTTTCACCTCATAAAATAAAATTTAAGGACAAAATTATGCAGCCAAAATAGAAGATTAAGAAATACCAGTATGGCTTTCACTTTAAGCAAATACTAGAACCGTGAAAGACATGCCCTAGAGATTTAAATGCAGAAAAAACAGGTCTGTATTTTGGACCTCAGTGACAGTGGTTTAGGGTGTAGTAAAACTTCAGGTTTCTCCTAGTAGTTTCAGATTCTACAATAAATCTAATTTTTTATTCATCACAGCCTATGATTTCGAGCTGGGACATCACAGCATTCCAGTTAACACTGCCAGAAGCAGTTAAACAAATATTACTGTCCTCACAAACAGTTTATACCCCAACCAAACCTCCTACTTGCTTTGGAATATCAAGTCATGACTGCCCTGGCATCCCTGACTGTTCTTTTGGTGCCTGGGCTTTTTTGGCAAGGAGTTCCAGCACAACAAGGCCCCAGGCACCAACTTCAAATAACAGTGATGCTACCAGCAATTTCAGTGCTCCAGTTGAATCTGAAAGGAGAAATCAAACCCACTGTGTTTGAAGAGTTAACCACACACAGCTCCCTCCTTTGAAAACAGTGCTTGCCATCTGAGTCACTCCCAAACCTCTACTAAAGCAGTCTAAAAGGGCCTTACTTCTTGCCTGAATTTCCCACCAGCACAGATCACTGTGATTTTCAATTATCATTTCCAATATATCTCCTCCTTTCTGTGTGCTGATTTCATCAGTTGCCCCTTCCTCCACCACACCTCCTTTTCATTTCATCTCTTTTACTAATGGGGAAAAAATGGGAAAAAAACCCAAACAAACCACTGGGCAGGAAAGTCCCTCTCCCCATAAGGTAAGAAGAATTTTGATCTAGTTTACCCATTCCCCTCCTCATAGCTGCAAATGAACCATGGACATTTCTCCTCCTGGGGCACAGCATCACAACCCCCTCGTTACTGAGTGATGCCCACGCCTCTGGCACTCACACCATAAATGCCAGCCAGTTCAGTGCACTCCCAGCTTGGCAAGGACTTGCAAATTGGCAGCTTGATGAATATGTGAGGTTAGTCTTGCCTCCCTCAGCTAAAGCCAGCTGCATCCACCATGAGAGGAAACGCAGCCCCCAGCAGGAGGAAGAAATTGTGCTGGGTCAGATGACTGCACAAATGATAAACCTTTCCAAGCTAGAGGGCAAATCGGTGGCATGTGGGATGCAGGACCGTGTGGCTGGCAGGGATGGAAACTTCAATTGACCAATATCCTGTCAGAGCCTATCTGGTTTGCAATTAGGGGCAGGTATGTAGTGGGAGAGGTGAATTGTTGGCACTTCCTCAAACCCTTGAAGATGTTCCAGAGCAAATACTTAGGAAGAGTCCTAAGCCAGGCCGTGCTGCCCTCAGGCTAGTGCAGAGCAGCCCATAATACCCGCAGAGGGAAACAGAGCACCAGCACAGCTGTCGCTTGCACAGGCACCCTAGATGCAGCTCATGCAAATCCTCCTCTGCTGCTCCCCGTTTCCTACTTCACTGGTGATTATCACATCCCAGGAGCAGCCCGGTGCCGTCGGGACAGCGCACAGACCTAGCACTGCCCACCCCAGCTTCTTTACATCCCCTCTGTGTTGCTTCTGCCTCGTTTACCCTTCACAGAAACGCTTAGTTCAGACCCCAGTTATGCTTGGCAGATGATTAAAGCACCTCTGCTCCTGGGTACAGAAGTGCTCTGCAGGCCATACTGGGACTGTCTGGGAATTGCTGCTTGCCTCCATGACTTCTGGGTGCAGCTCAGCTGAACCAGCTCCTCAAGGCTGGGTTGGAGGTGTCACTCATCTCTCACGTGCCACAACTGCAAACCAAGGCATGAGGCTGCACTCAGAGATAATCAGAATATAAAGCACCAGAGAGCTTGCTCTGTGGCACTTCCCACTAAGTGGGAAAAGATGACTCTTTTGTTCATCCCTGACTTCAGTTGCTTTCTCAACTCCAGCTATTGCTTTCTACACATCAGGCTCCCAGGGAATCTATTCCCTCCTCCGTGCCACAGGATGCAAAGCAAATCTAAATTAGACAAATACAGGGCATGCAGCCCTGTCTCCTAACTACAGCAGGATCAAAGGTAGCTGTAATCCCACCGACGTGAGTTAGAGTCACCTAATGAATGCTCTGGGGAGGAAATCTGGCTGGATTTGGATCACTTGAGAGAAAGCAAGCAGAGCTTCTAAGGCTGGAGAGAATGGGACTGATCCAAGATTTCTCAAGGAAGTTCATCAAAGCCCAGGTGGGATAAGGAGTGAAAACCAGATGAGGGAGGAAGGAAAGCACTGGAGAATGGTGTTCCACATCCTTTCTCACCTCCCTCCAGACTTCTCAGCCCTATAATCTCCAGGCAATTTAGCACCATCTTCTGAAAGAGAGAACCACTCCTGCTTTTCAGATGGCTCATTGCTGCTAAGCGTTTCAAGCCTTTCCAGGTTCCTGGATTTTAAGCCTGGCAGAACTGAAAGGCTATGGGATGGCTTTGGCACACCTGAGACTATGGATCTAGCTCAGTAGTGTGTGCAAAGATTAAAGAGTACTCACTGCTGGCATCAAGCTGCTACAGGGCATGTTTGTCCCAAAAAATCCTACTGCTTTGGACAGAGAAAGTAGAGTTAAAATAACTGCATAGCAGAAGCAGGAGGAAAGCGCATACTTTTGGCCCTTTCATTTATGCTGTGCCACATGAAGGGCCTGCAGAGCTGGAAGGACTTCACAAGTCAGTATGGAGTGGTGTCACCAAGTCCAGCAAGGGGTTAGAACTGCTCTCCTGCAAGCCTCTCAGAGCTCAGCCTTTTCCTTCATGTCCTGCCTGGTGCCTGCTGGGCCTCTCCCAGGACCTGCAAGGGAGCAAGTATGGAGCAGCTCTCATTGTGCCTCTGACAGCTGGATTTTTTGGGCAGGCACCCAAAACACCAGCCCTCCAGAGTTTTGGTGGAGTTAATGAAGCAGCAGCCTCTCCTACCTTGTTCCTCCCCCACATATGCCCCTGTTCTGACCCGGCTTCACCAATACTGGCTCCCGCCTTGCTGAGAGATTTCTCTCTGGCAAGTGACAGTGAGTCAGTGAGTTTGTTTGGAACGAGAGTGTCTGCTGCGGAGATGGAAATGTGCAGAATATACCCTACACTGCAGCTGGGGAGCAGGGGCTCACCTGGAGCCTCTGGCAAAGCACCTCAGGAGAAACGTGAGGTCACCCCAAGGGTTTTGGAGCTGGAGTTATCGAGGACCAGAAGTCCACTATACTCCAGCTGAAAAAGAGATATTATCAGCCTATGAGGGAGTTTAAGCCACCTCAGGAGTTGCTGGCACAGAAGTATTTCCTCCTGGCACCACAACTCCCTGTCCTACACTGGATGTTCCAAGGAAACATCCCCTCAACACATCACACAACCAGCGCTAGATGGAGTAAGTGGGTAGGATTGATTACACAACGAGCCCGAATGGGAAAACCCTATTTCCGAGGAATATTAGAAGAGATTATGGACTGGCCAGAAGACAGAGATTTTGGAGCAGTGCCTGAGAAGGTGACTTGTGCCCAAGAAGCACTACCATATAATGAGTTACCAGAAAATGAGAGAGGCTATGGGACCTGGGAGAGCATTGATAACACACCAGCATTTTGGCTACTGCTGAGCAGTGCTGTCCCTCTGACATTCCTTCCCCCCATCAAGGGGCTGGGAGTGGGCAAGGTCCTGGGAGGGGACACATCCAGGCCAGCTGACCCAAAGCAACCAAAGGGATATTCCATACCTCATGGTATCAGCTCGGATATAAAAGCTAAGGGAGGGAGAAGGAATTGGGGGCATTTGTTATTCTACAGTGTTTGCCTTCCAGAGCAACCACTTCCCATGCTAAAGCCCTGCTTCCTGGGAAGTGTCTGAACATCCTCACTGATGGCAATTAGAGATTAATGTTTCCCTTTTCTTATGTACGAGAAAACTTTTGTTTCTGGTTTTTTGCTTTACTGAACTGCCTTATCACAACCTAATAGTTTCCATCTTATTTGGCACACAACCAAATGACAGTCTTTTTTTGGAATTCATTCTCAAAAGAGAGAGGAATCCAATACAATATATTTTATGTACAACATTGCACTTCCATTTCTATCCCAGTAATATCAAATCCTGCTTTTTTCCCTCAAACATAAGCCCTTCCTACATTCCATTTATATCATAGTAATGGAAAATATTCCTCTTTCACTCCAGCAGAAGCTCTTCCCAGGTATGTACCACATGTACAACAGAGTCCAAAAATACTGGAGATGCAAACTAGAATAGAATAATCTAGAACAGAATGGAACAAAACACAACACAAGGTATTTTACACGCAACATTGCACTTCCATTTATATCCCACTAATACAAAATCTTGTTCTTTCACTCTAACAGAACCTCTTCACATGTGTGCACCAGGGCCAGGACTAGACCAGTAACAGAGATGCACAACAGGGAAGTGGGGAGATGAGCTCTTTGGGATGCAAGTAAAACGTGGTAGAGAGGTATCACAGTGTGGGACAGAGACCTTGGTTTGTTACCTTGTGCATAAGGGGAGCATCAGAGCTTTTGAAGTACAAGACTGAGAGAAATGAAAACACTGGCAGACGAGTTCCTGGGGAAACTGTTGCAAAATCTCTGCTCTCACGTGATCAATAGTTTTAATTTACTTCTTTCTCCTTTACCTCTCTCTTAAATTTTCACTGAAAAAAAGCAACTGCAAACCTTTCCCATACTTTCTTCTTCCCCTATGACCAAACGGATCCAGTTTCTTCTCTCACTCCAGCCTGTATCTTGGTTATTGGATGTGGTTTCCAGTAAAATTAATTCCTCCAGTTCCCAGTGATCTTCCTGCAGCTGGCCATGGCTCACTGAGGGGGAGGAAGCCCAGGCAGGCAGCTCTGCAGTGGGGGAATAGCCAGCTCAGCAACAGGAGAGAGGAGGAAGCACCAAAATACCACCGACAGCTGCTAAGAACAAACTCTTAGAGGCTATTAGAGGGTTGCAGCTGCTCCTCTCTGATTAAGAGAAGAGACAAGGACACAAGGAAAAGCATGGCAAGAGGGGCATTAAAATCTGAAAGAGCCTGTCCTGCATGGCCAGGGGTGAGGGAAGTAGCCTGTGCTTGCTCTCCCTCTTGCAGCACAGACCGGACTGTGCATTTCATTGTCTAGCCTGAGTTAACACACAGCTCCTGAGCAAGGCCACGCTCTTCCCAGCTCTTTCTTCCCGCTGCCTCAACCAGGACTAGATGCTCATGGAGCCAACCTGCCAGGGGTCCTGGCTGTACCGCACATCCCCTCGTGGGCCCCCTGCCTCTACTGCAAAGGCACCAGGTCTAAACGTACCTGCTTTTCTTACTACCACTGTAGGAACAGGAGAGAAGTTCAACACAACTAGACTATAAAAGATCCATACCTCTCTTTTCCTCCTGTCTTCATTTTCCTTAGGTGGAGTTGTTACAAACTGAGCTGAACAAAAACTGCTCCTGCCTCATCTCCTCCGTCAACAGGACCAAGGACCTCAGCAGCATGAATTCAGGACTCCTGCACTACTACCAGAACCAGCCCTTCCTGCCTTCCTGCCTGCCTTCCTGCCTCCCCATCTGGGTCCAGCTGCTGAGGCAGGTCTCATCCCACATCCCCGGACTCCAGTGTGGTCCAGGAGGGCAAAGATGAGTAGAATGGCAGCAGACCAGTCTTTGGAGACCACTTTGCTTTCTGCAGGATGCTAAGATAGAGAGAAGTACCCTGAAGTGGGAAGCGAGACAGGGGGTGAGTAGCCATACAGCCATAAAGAAGGGTGCCTTGCCCAGAGAAGAAATGTGTACTGGCTTCTGGAGATGTCTCCTCCTCTTACCCCTCCGAGGAACAGAGTGGGGCAGTCACCAGGCCTCGCAGTACAGCCAGAAGAGACAGGCCCTTTGTGACGTGAATAACCCCAATTACCATCAGCAACAAGAGGGGTTAGAAAGCCCAGAACCTCCAAAACTCTTTAGTTTTCTAACGGGTACCCTACCAATTTCTTGGGCATTTTATTTTTGGGGTCTGCATTATTGATGTAGTGGGGAGGAATTGATTTCCCCAAAATCTGTGTTTCATTTTTTCAACCAACTATTCCCTGCACACGATCTGCAGACACCATGGGCTGGCAGTAAGAAAGTGCATGAAACGGAAGGCTTCGTACTTTGAACCCCTTTCCACATTATGCCATGATGCCCAGGAGCGCAGCTGGAGGCAGAGGGAAGGGGGTCACCCAGAAATCTGGAGTTGCATCACCAGCAGGATAAAGACAAGCCGGTACTGCAGAGCTGGTACAAGCTCACAGTTCTCCAGGTGTTAGCTAGAGGTGGAACCAGCCAAGGATCGATGGCTTTCCTGGCACCACATAACCTTTTTCTGGTCTTAGGCATGTTTGCTCCTCCCAGGAGCAGCCAGCAATTGCTGGCAATTTTGGAGCAATTGCTGCTCCTATAAGCACTGCTGGACTAGATGGCTTGAGGGTCTAAACCTGACTGGTCGCTCCCACGTGTTGTTACAGATATCAGATTCCTTGACAAGTGTTCAGCAGCACATTATTTCAAAGCTGCTTTGATTTGGCCACTGAGTTTTCCTGGGGTAACAAGCAGAAACCCAGGGAGCTTAGGCCAGACATGGGAAATGGCCGCATGCTGGAGAAACAGCTGTGGAGGGGGGACACAAAGAGGGGACTGAGGGCTGAAGCCATGTGTGAGCACAGGCAGTGACAGCCCCAAGCTGCCATGGAGCACGTGTGGGCAGCTGCCAGAGGACCGGCCCTCGTGCAAGGGGATTCCAGCATTCCTGGCCCTCCACACAGCCCTGGCAAACCTTGCAGGAAGGCAGGACTCAGCAAGGTCAGAGAGGTCATGGCCTCCACACAGCCTGTTCAGGGCGGTCTGAGAAAGGGGACAGGGTGACTTAATGCCACGCGACGTTCAAGAGCACTAGGTCATTAGCTGGGGGGAACCTTAGCAGAAGAGTTTCTTTGGGTGATACCACTGAAAGAAAGCACCTGACTTTTACTTCTTGACACAGGCGCCTTTGCTGGCATAAGAGCCCAATCCTGACGTCCCCAAAAGCTCATGGTTGTGAATGGAAACACGTGAACACAGGCCCTAAAGCAGGTAGCATCCCTTGGAAGAGTTCAGCTGTGGTCCATATGGATGTACAATTAGAAGATAAAAAGACACTAAAAGGTTGATTGATTTGTCTAATCTCAAACAAGAAATGTAGCTGGGAGCTTGAATTTGTATTGAGATCCCCTCCAGCACCTCAGAAAGGCACCACTATTTTTTTTTTCCTAGTAGCCTCCCAGGCTTGGCTTCCAAATTTGTTAGAGAACGAGTGAAAACTTTAGGGCTATTGGAGTGAAACTGTCTTGGTGTGAGCCCTACTGCGCTTGCACAGAACAGGTTGGTAATGGGAATGTATCCCCCACCTCTCTACTCTGAGACACCAGTCAGAGGCTTTCCATGGCATCAGTACAGCCATCCCCAAACTGAGCACGGGCACCCTTTCCTGTGCTGCAGGCACAAGGGTTTTATCTCATCTCTGACCTCCATGCAGGAGCAATTTCTCCAGGGAAGGAAGCTGCTCCCAGCACCCTGCACCGGCAGGGCAAGAAGCTGGCAGCACCAAGGTGGCCGTGGCTGTGGGGCCCTGCCCTGCCTCCATGTCCAAGGGAACACCGGTGTGAGACACATCAGGCACCTGCCTATCTCACATCATCCTCCTGCTGCAGGCACCTGTGATGGATCCTCAAGGAGGGCTGAAGATGGATCTGCTTCCTCACCCTTCTCCCCACTCCAGCTGGATCTAATGGCTCAAAGGTTTTCTGCACCCTGAAGCAGGGAGTTTAATATACCTGATGACATTTTTACTGCCATTAATTCTAATGAATCCTGATATTCTTGCTGTCCATATCTATCCAGTCTTTCTCTGAATCTTGGTGTCTTTTTGCCCTTGGGAATTTCTGGGGCATGCTCACTGCATGTCATAGGGGAAAATAAATTAAAGAAAAATAGATTTTCACAGCCTAAAATTTCCTTTCACCTGTTTCACTGTCATGATATGATAAGAGAGACCCATTTATCATTTCCTATACTCCCAGCCTGTCTTGTGACTGATTTCCCAGGCTTTCAAAGTACCAGATTCCCTCATAAAAGAACCATCCTCTGACTTGCCTGCAGGGAGGTGTGGGTTGGAATGTCAGTTTTCCTTTGTTTTGCATTTTTTCTTAGTGGGACCACTTAAAAATCCTGCCACTATGCCCTAGTCACAGGACATGTAAGGTTTCACCTTTCGAGAAATCTGTTAAATGCGTGGATGAGTTTTGCATAGAGTATCACAAAAATAAAAAGGTAAGGTCACAGAGGCTTACGTGGGTGTGGAAAGCGAGTGAAAGGAGGCCAGTAGAAAAGGGGAGGGAGGGATAGGTGCTGAGTTGAAATGGGTGACCCTGCAGCCATCCCCATCTTGCACAGTTCCTCTCACAGTTCCGTGTTTGCTTGCCCTACAGAATGTCTTTGGGTGGCAGCACAGGCCTGGCTCCCTGGTCCTGTGCAGGCAGGAAGGAGGAAGCTTGGAGGAGGAAGATTGGAGGAAGGCTGTGATGCCCTGGAGGCTGGAGGGGGCTCGTGAGCTGGGATGGGGTGTCCCCAGAGGCCAGTGTGCAGCTCTCCAAGGTGCAAGGCCCAGTCACGGCTATGGCAGCAGGTGACAGCTCAGGGCTGCTTACAGGAGCTTGGCTTCTGGGCGGTGGAAGCTCTCCAGGTAAACAGGATTTCAGAGCTGCAAGGAGAAAACAGGACGAACTCTTTTTATCATCCCCAGTCTGCCCCTTCCTGCAGAGGCCAAACATAATTTGGTTGTCTTTGGGGTCTTCCTCCTTTCACCCATGACCATTTTCAGCCCTCCCAGGCTTCAAACTCTGAAGCTGTCCACACAGCAGCAGCAGCAGCACTCCTTGATGTCTGTCACCCTGACTGCTACTCTGGGGCAGAGTCTTTCTCTGGCCTCTTTGAGGATGTACCACTGTCTGAGTGTAGAGACAAATTTAGGAGAAGACACTCTGGAATGAGTCGTCTCCTCTATAAAGGTTCCAACAAATCCCTTTCCACCAACAGGAAATTAATACTAATGGATGAAAGTGGAAAAGAAACCCCAACAGTTTATTAACAATCAGAATGCCCACAAGGCAAGGGGGAAAAAGTAAACAAATGCTAGATATTAAACTGTCAGTCCTTACTCCCCACACACCGGAACAATACCCCAAACTGCCAGGGAAAGTACCAGCTCGAGATGTGACACACACTACAAGATGGCGCCGGCGTCTCTGAGGGGAAAAAACCCAAACAAACTGTAGCTTCACGCAGCAGTTCGGGCAACAGATGAAAACCCGGTGACTCTCTGGCATCGACCTCCTCTCCACGGCAGAGGAAACAGCTGGGCTGGAGTCTCTTGGTTTGCTTTCTCTTCCCGGCTCGGCTTCCCGAGGTTTGGGGCCCGAACGGAGCGGCCCCTCTCCCGCCAGTCCCGTTTCTGTGGTCTCGGACTAACACGCTGTCCAGTTCACCTCAAAGATAGCTGAAGGATTGCTGCCGCAGCTTCTCCAAGGCCAAGGAAGAGATAAACTTCCTGCCTGGGCTAACAAACCCAAGCTAGCCAAGCAAAACCAGACTGCACCGCAGCCTGGGTCATGAGGCTTTGAAAAAGCCCGCCAAAGAGCCCAAAGCTCCCCCCTCCCCCGGCCACACACCTTAAAGATACGACAACCATTTTGTGGCATAAAGCGGAGGATCATGGAATAGATTATCATCATAAATCACCCCAAGACAGCCACTTGCTCAGGCCTTCTACAGTGGACAGTTTTTCTCTCCCAGACACAATATATTAAATTTCACGTGAAGTTCCCGAGGCCTGTTGCTGTGCTGCCTTCACATGAATATGAATGGACAACAGGTATGATTCTAGATGCAGCCAGGTGATGCTGAGTTGAGGGAGAAAAAAGAGGCTTGTAACTAAATAAATAGTATTTCTATATTAATATATATTATTATGTGTCTATAAAAAGTATTTAAATAAATACATACAGAAGTTCAGACAGTTGGGAAAATCGCTCTGCAAAACCTACCAGAAAAATATCACTGGAGCCAAGTACTATCAAACTGGAGTCATAACTTCCCTTTCTTCCTCATGCAGATTTCCCTGTCTCAAGGCAAAGGTGTGGAGAAGCAGCCAGCTTCTGGCTCACAGGTGGACACACTGTTCAGGAGACTGTTATTCCAGCCTCAATATAATGAGTCAGTGTGTTATACAGTTAAACTATTAAGATAATTTTACTCCTCAAAGTCTCAAAGCTTCCATAATTAGCCTCTGGCCATTTTAGGTTTAGAGCTATTAACATGAATTGGAGGTTCATTCCTGTACAATTGCCTGTCCTGGCTGTTGGCTGTGTTTGACTGGTTTGGAGGTGCCTGGGATAGCTCTGAGAGTGAACTGCAGGCTCAAGTCCTCACTCAGCTTCTCCTGCCTACCTGTAGTAACTACAGGCAATGATGTTCTTGGGGATTATAAAGCAGAATGCCCTACTGAAGTAGCAAAAAACGTTTTCGTGATCCACCGGAGCGTCCCAGGAAACACACAGTGACTGGGAACTGTCTGAAAGCATCACAGAATAGAGACATGGAGGCTTTTCTGTTTGGCCTGGGTGGCTTCAGCAAGAGGCCTTAATTTCCTGGGATTATTCCTTGTGTTTTCCAGGGTTTGTGCTTCCTTTTCCAAGCTCGGCTTTGTAGTGCCAGGCTCTCATGCAGGTACCAGCAGATTTGCATGAGCTCAATGCGGAGCTACTTTGCTGGAGCTGTCAGCAGTTTTGGTGACAGAGCCAGGATCTGGCCTCGAGAGCCCAGTGCAAGTTCAGCCTGGGACCAGCAGAAGCTCTCAGCATCACCAGAGTTTCTCTCCACAGACTTCATGCAGTGCAGTGAAGACAAGCTCTCCCCTACAAATGGCTGGGAGGGAAGGGCTGAAGAAGGGGGATTTCTCACCTTGAGCTCCTGTAGTTGCCTGAGGGACAAAAGTGTCACACACTTTGCTTTTCTGTTAAAAGTAGGCCTGAAGGCACCTTCTTTATTTAATGTTTATGTAGCCCTGGCAAAGCACCATGTAAGTGGACGTGAAGCAACAGCCAGTTCAAGCACACCTGAACATGAAAGTTCTCAGATCCCTTTTGTTCTGCACTCATGTTAGATCTCCTCAGACTATGGCAAATCTGAGATTGATCTCTGGAGACAAATTTTGGGGTCAAACCAGTTCAGCATTTAGTTACAAGTCCTCTAAGCCACAGTTTCCAGTGCTATGCTGCCATTCAGGGAACTCTGAAGACAGCCAGCATGTGTCACTGAACACTTTGAGAGCTCTTGCATTCAGGACTTGGTCCCAGCCAGGAGAGTCTTCAAACAAGGCTTGGCTGGTAGAAACAAAATGGTTATGGGTTTGCCCCATTGAACAACACCTTCCTTCAGCTGCTGGCCAGGAAAAATCATTTCAGAGGTGCTGGCAGCCAGCCCGGGCACATGGATGCAGGATTGAGCAGCCTTTGATCGGCTCAGTTTGTTAATCTGCCCACACGTGCCACGTGTCTCCTCCCCAGGAGCTCCCAGCTGCTTGGTGCCTGGCAAACCTCCCATGTCCACCCTTCCCTCCCTCCTCCTCTCTAAGCACCTGCTTTCCGTGGCAAGGGAGGGAGTGGAGCCCTGGCTCTCCCCTTCCCTGCCAGCCCAGTCATTGTGCAGTGCAAGTCCTGCTCTCCAGTCATGTCTCCTCAGCTGAAAGAAAGAGACAAAAGAAAGCTGCCCAGATCATGAGCCGTGCATCAAGCCCAGGCATCTCCTCCACCATTCCCATGCTCTCCGTACTGGTGGGCCTTTGGCAGCCCTCCCACCATGACCCTAAAGACATTCCTGTCTGTGCTTCTCATGCCCCACACGGGCCCTTCGGATAAACAAAAGCCACCTAGAATCTCTGCCAAATGTGAGTCCTCCTTCCCCTGCCTTCAGCCGCCAGGCTGGCAGCTCCCTGCCAGGGGTCCCTCCTCCTGGCCTGTGCAGCTGTCCTTGGGGACAGTAGCAGCTGCTGGGGTAGGGAGGGGGGATCTTTCAAAGTGCCAATTTGTGATGGGCTGTCATGGGAAGGAGTCAAAAATGCTGAGACTTGTCCTGCTTGCCTGCCTGTGTACCCTCAGCTACCCTCCCTGGCAGGGGTGAGCATCTTCAGGAGCAGGTGAAACCTCTTAAGGTCCAAGCCTGATCTGGATGGTGTTTCTCCTTTGCTGGTGACTTGAAAAATCAAATCTAGGATGATTCTAACCCTCCTGGATGAGCATCATGACAGGGATGGTACAGTGGTGTTTGCTGGTGAGGTGAAACAGCCGACCTGCCAGTCCCCAGCCTTCCCCCACCCTCCCTGCGTGCCAGTGGCTGCTGCTGGGAAAACCAGCAATGCATCTTCTCTGGAAATAACAAGCATGTGATTGTTCCTAATCCGACCTAGCCAAAGCAGTCCTGATAAGAACAATCCCTCATCAGGAGTGTTCTGATGACCTTGGACAGAAGCTGCTGTACCTGCCAACCATTCCCAGCTGCACCAATACTCCTTCAGAAATATTTCCTATGAATACAGCACCCTACTCCTCCAGAAATGCCAAGGATCTTGCCCAAACTTTGCCTTTGACACACAGGGCCTAATGCTGGGCAACATCTCCCACTCAAACTGGAGTCCCAGAACAAGAGTAAATCATCACATTCAGTGAGAGGTCAAAAACAGGGAGTCAGGAAGCACCCCTAGATGTGCCTGCCCCCACTCAACTGTGTCCCCCCATACACCACTCACACACTCTGCATGGGGATATGATCCCTCTGGGAGCTTCTCTCTGTATTTTAAGATTCTTTCTGTGCTTGCCAGGACAGAAGGAGTGTGTGCTTGGAGCAGCAGCTCTGTGTCTGCTTCCTCATGTGATGTCACACCACTGCCATATGGTCCTCACCCAGTCCCATCAGGTGGTGGCAGCCCACAGCCCCACCCAGACGAGCAAAGCAGGGGGTTGTACCGACAGCCAGCAGTCAGAATTTGTGCTTCCTTCCCCCTGTATTTACCCCACAGAAACAAAATGCAAATATGTGTTTAAAAAAACAAACTGCAGGGAGCTGGCAGGGGACCAGGTGTCATGTTTGTGTCACTGTGTCAGCTCTTGCAGGGCCTACGACAGCATCACCAAGACAACAACCTTTCAAAGGAGGAGCAGTCGGTTCCCCTGGAGAACAGAGCAGCAGCCTGACCCGGCAGCCTCCAAGGTCTGCTTGGCTCTAGATAAGCATCTGCTTCTCCACACAGTACTTATCTTCTTTTCCAAGGCTCTCATCACTGAAGCTAAGAGGCTTCATGACTGATTTACCTTTTCCAACAAACTAGCTGGGAGGTGAATATTATTTCATGCCAGAGATAAGGGCACACTGATTGAACTCACCTAGGAACCCTGTTAAAAAGAAGGAAGAGAATTTAAACCTGTGGAGCCCTGGTATTGCTCATTAGCTGCAGGCAGAGGTTTACTCCATGTGGGAGTGTAGCTGATCCCCCTACAAACCATTTCTCACCAAAGATCCTGTTAGGAAACCATTTTATCCACCCACCCTGTGGCTGGGGCAGAAATGAGAAAATGAAAGGTGCTACCTGGTAGAAGCATAACATTTCCAATCCTGGGTTCAAATGAGGGATAAAAAAAAAAAAAAAAAACAAACAACGGGAGCTTGGGAAAGTGGAGGGGGTATAAAAGGTATCCATTTGGAAAAACAGAGGTCTGAGTTCCTTATGCCTCTAGGATTCGGCGCAGGGGTCAAAGGCAGTGTGTTTGGCCTACCTTGCTTAGTCTGTAGCCCTGTCTCCCTGCACACCTGCCTGTGTCAAAGCTGAGGAGAGCCGAGGCTCAGCTTTTCCTTGCTGAGGACCCACTGGTGCCCCACTGTGAGCATCCCCAGTGAGCTGAGCCTGGCTTTCTGCCCCACTGTGAGCATCCCCAGTGAGCTGAGCCTGGCTTTCTGCCCCAGCAGATGCTAAGATCTTACGCTCGCTCCCGGCAGTTTCCTCTTCCTGCCGATGCAGGGGAAGCCCTGCACCCCGACTGCTGGCACCCCTCCAGACACCCCTGCTGGCACTGCCTGGCTGCAGCGAGCACGGTGGAGCTCGGACAACAAGTGCAACATATCCTCTGGCCAAAGGGAAGGAATTCCTGAATGGAATGCACGCACCATTCAGCTTCTGGCTCAAGGAATATCTTGCTGTGGTCCCGATGGGGATATCAACGTGGCAGGAAAAACTACACTGGAAAAAAGACATGTATGGGGGCTGAGGTGGGGAGAGGAAGGAGCAATGTAAGCAAAAGGAGGAAATGCTATGGTGAGCCAAATGTGTCTGCAAGGAGAGGTCTTCTTCATTTGCCAGGGATCTGGCCAAGCACAGACTTCACTTTTGTTCTTTGAAGAGAGAAAGACACTGGTTTACTCAGCCCATGGCCCAAGGAGCTTTGGGAACAAACCCTTCTGTTGCCCTCTCCTGGACCCAGCTCTGCTCCTACAGGGAAGGTTTGCCATCCAAAGACAGCTGGGCAAGAGTGAAAGAAAAAAATTAAATCTGTTGTGTGTTTTTTAGTGCCCCAGCAGTTGAAGACTCCATCTGACATCTTAAAAGCACCTAATTTGTCCTGAAATTTGACTACATCCAGGAAAACTCAAGCCTCAGCTTCTTCCCACTACAGGAAATACCTTTGCATGTTTGGGCATCTGACTGCATGTTGAATTTCCCCTATTCTCACTCAAAAGAAGCCTGCAAATGTTTCTTGCAGCCTTATTTTCAAGGGCAGCAATTGAACAGGTTTTTTTTTTTTATTTTAGTAAAGCAAGACTGGCAGTTGGAAATGCTCACATTTCAGTGAGCATTGAAAAGTATTAGTAAGAGGAGTCCTGAAATGAATTCAGGTGGTACAGACTGCAGCATGCCCTGTGTGCACACAGGGTTTAGAAACAGAAATTTTTAGAAATAACTACGGTGCTGGTGCCCCAGCACTGTTTGTTGCTCAATTCATGCAATATTTTCTTTTTGTTTACTTAAGATTAGGCCCTATCATCCCAGTCTCCGGGTCGTTTAGTATGGAAATGGTACATTTATGCCTTTTTTTAAGGCTTTCTGCATGGGGACCCAGGAGTGTTCAGGGCTGACATTTTGGAGGTGTCCCTCTCACCATCCTGGTTGCTTCCATAGCCCTGTGTTGTACTGAGCCATTTTCCTAAGTGATGCATTGTGGGAATTTAAGAAAATACCCTGAGCATGCAGTCTGAAAATTCTATGCTATTCTCACTCAGTGGAAGTGAAACCATTCCTTCCCTAAGAGAAGTAGAGACTTATGTTTTTGGGTCAAAACCACACTAAATGTGTGCCTTCTGGGGAATGTCCTTGACATCTGTTTTTAACCATGTGTTAATGAACAAACCAGTGCCTCTAAGCAGAGTCACGACTCCCAGAGGAACATCTTAATCATTAACCATAAAACGCGCGATTTCCCTGCAGCTTAGAGAGCAGTGGTTTAGATGGAGATCTCGTTAAGGGCCGTCAGGAAACATCCCAGCTCCAGTGCCTGGGAGGGCACTGAGCAGGGACCACTCACAGCCCACAGTGCATTATTCCTTACATTGACTGAAGATGTTCCCCCCCAGTTACTGATCTGCAGCAAGCACAGGACTGAACTCCGATATACATCCCAGGTGGACTTTAGTTTCATCTCTTTATAACTTAAAAAGAGGTTTCTCCCCTGGATTCCTCTCATCATCCTGTTTTAATCAAAAGCATACAGACATTGCTGAGCTGGTCTCAAGTTCAGGTGGTTTTCAGATCTGCCCTCTAGCACAGAGGAGGGAAGGTTCAGGTCAACCCCCAAATGAACAACTAGGCTCACAAAAACTCACAAAGTTTTTAATCAAGTCATCCTCAAGCTAATTTGTAGGTGGGGTTTTTATTTGTTTCTGTGTTTGTTTGTTTTCGTTATGTAGTTGGACGTTCCGATGGCCTTGTGCGAGTGCGGGGAAGTTGCACTGT
This sequence comes from Mystacornis crossleyi, assembly GCA_013400655.1. Taxonomy (NCBI): domain Eukaryota; kingdom Metazoa; phylum Chordata; class Aves; order Passeriformes; family Timaliidae; genus Mystacornis; species Mystacornis crossleyi. Next base: position 29,815 of record VYZQ01017896.1, read on the forward strand.
GTGAAACAAGTGAAACCCAAGACGTGACCTTGGAAGGCAGAGTTTGCTTTGATTTTCTTAAGGCTGAGGATAGGGAGACCAGTGAGAGCTGGAGGCACAGAAGTCACGCTGCTGGTTTGCCTTGCAAGGACACTGCCCCAGGGGCTGACTGCCCCACTCTGTCAGCCCAGCACCTTTATCAGCTGCCCCACAAATGCGCTCACTCCAGTTGGTCACGCTCGCTCCACAGAGTATTTGCTTTCAAATACTGAAGCCAAAATTAGTTGCTGAAAAGGACATCCAGGTACCGAACGGCCTGGAAAGAGAGGGCTGGTTTCTTTTAATGTGTGTGTGTACACATCAAGCCAGCTCTGTAAACAACTGGTGCTATCAGCTGAAAGTTCCCAGGGTTTCCAGCAACAGCAACAGGCGGGGTAAACTGGCATGGAGTAAGAAAAAGCAAAGTCTGCAGCCATTGCCAGGCACACCGGAGCTGAAGGAAGAACAGATTTGGGTTACTGGGCCAAAAATATTCTCTTTATCATATGTTTACAGTGTTTGTGCAGTCCTTTCCCTATACGTTAATGCAGCATCCAAATAACTTTGTCCTAGAAAGAGGAGACAGGGCTGAACAGCTTTTCAGTAACTCATCAGTGCTTACACTGTTCACAGAAATCTTGATCGAATAAAAGTATGGATGCATTGGTAGCAAGGGCAGTCTTCTGCTCTGTAGTGGTAGCAAGTAACAGTTAAGCCAAGAGATCTGTTACGTAGCCAGGGTTTGAGGAGAAAGCATTATTAAAGTAACCTTTCCCCTTCTGAGTGACATCATCATCTTCTGTGGTGGGATTAGAAATCCTACACAAAGGGCAGTTGGCCTTTACATCAACTGCCTGCTCCTGTTTCTTCAGGGAGCCCCTCATTCTTCAGGGAGGATGCAGGGAAGACCAATGAGTTCACTCCCAGTGACCTGAAAGCCACTGGGAACCGCAGGCAGAGCTTATGACCAAAGCTTCCCCTGGGTAAGGATCAGAGTCAGGATAGGCAAAGTTATGTTGCAATTTCTGGGACAAAAATGTGTAAATAAGCTATTGACCCACTGAACTCCAGCTACAAGAAGAGGATAAACCAAGTAGGAACACTGAGCTCCACTAGACCCTGAGTCCTGCTCCCTCAGGTCAGGTTCTGGTGAACACCACTTAGAGCTTTTAAAGTAGCTTCTTTAAGCATCATCATCTACCAAGCATACCAAGATCCACAGGATCATCTCCAGGTTGGCCCAGTGGAGATGAGCTTTTAAAGCCCAATTTCCTACATTTCCTGCCCAGTGCCTTTGCAATTTTACACGTGTTTCTTGAGCCGAACACATGATCCTGTTCCACTTCTCAGAGGTCAGCAAGCTTGAACTCACAGAGCTTCCAGTTTTGCCAGAGCCTATGCAGTGATGCAATACCAGCAGCTTTTCAAAACAAAACTCGCTCGATGGATGCACGATGCCAGCCTTACACTGTTCTACCACTGAAGCAATCCATGACGCACAAGTGCTGGAGGTAAGGTTAGTCCTAGAGCAAAATATTCTGTGTGAACAGAAAGTAATTACCTTACAGATTTGGTCGGATCCCTGCCAAGATTTCTGGCCCATTGCACTGTTCAGCGATGACTTAGTCTTGACATGAGGAGTCCAAGACTTGACAGAAGAACATAAGCTCCTCAAGGTAGTGTGAACCTGCTTGTTGTGCCAAAGGCGGGAGTGCTAAGATGTGTCTGATACAAACCCACAGTGGAGAAGTCCAACTGAAAAAGCTGTATCCAGAGACTTCATTTACAGCTGAATTCTGAAAGCCCAGGTCTCTCCCACAGATGAAGATAAAAGTGAAACATTACCAGGAAATCTGACATCTGAGATAGAAAGTTTGCAACTACAAATATTTCAGTGGGAGACTGGTTTTATTACTTCTCTTGGATGCTGTATTCTTACATCAAGCAGCAAGTGAAAGCAAGAGGCCTAGTTTGGGTGTCTGAAGAGAGTGAGGATGCTGGCATCCCCTTCCTCAGGGCATTCCTGCCTGCAGGACCTTTGCTGGACATGCCCACTCCAGCATCCAGGTTCATTTGAAGCCACTCTCTTCTGTTGGCAGCTCTTGCACAGTGCCAAGCTCACAGCCTGGGAGGCTGTGAGCCATGAAGCAGCCAGGTCAAGTCAGAAGCAATGTGAGCTGGAGATCAGGGAGCCCCTTCCCTGGAAGATCCGTGCTTCTGTGTTGCCACCTTGCTCTGGCACTGAGCATCAACTCACGGTGCCCTAGAGGGGCCATGGCAAAGCCAGGCCCTGAGGATGCCCAGTGAGAACCAGTGACTTGTGCAACAAGGGCATTTTAAAACTGCTATTTAAAACCTCTCCAATTCTGTGTTTCTTTTCCATACCTTCCTCTTTTTTTTTTTTTTTTGTCTTTACATTCTTGTGAAGTAAGAACACAGATTTTGACACAAACTGTGGTTTCCCATACAGCACAGCTAGAGCATTCAGCCATGGAAACTTCTGCTTAAGTATGACTTACTAGTTCTTATTTGTCTTCTTTTGGTTAAATCAAAAGATCATAGCCGTGAGATCCACTTGCTCCTCAGGAGGCATCACTACCTGACAGTTACTCAATATTTTTGTAGGTGTAAAAATACCTTTAATGTTTTATAAAAGCCTGTGTATTTCTAATTAAACCTAGAAAAAGTATAGAAAAAAATCAGTATTTGTTGGCAGAGGTCAGAAAGGAAAATAAATGAAGACATTAGGATAAACTTCAATTTTACTTTAGGTTGCTCATGCTTTCAGACTGGAGTGAAAAAAACTCAGAGAATTTCAAAAACCTGAAGTTTGTGTCTTTAGCCTTCATCTAAAACATAATTCAATGTAAATGAACTGTGATTTTGAAATGAAAAAATTATTCATCTTATATCTAAAGACAAACCAGTATTCTTCCAAACAACTCTAATCAGGGATTAGTAAAATAACCTTTTGTCTTTGCAGCTGTAGCCTTCTAATTAGACTTTCATTTTAAGGTGAATTTTTAAACCCTTCAGACCTGAGACATTACACACAATCCTCTATAATCTCTTCCTGAGGAGACTATTGTATTATTTAGTGTTCTTTGTGTTGGGTAATTACAGGAGGCTTCTTTCCTCCTTTCCATTCCTTATTCTGTATGTACATTTGCAATGGGTTCCTAGGGCCACGGTCTCTGCTGACTTCCAGTGTATTATTCTTCAGTGAGATGCAGCAAGAAGAGAGGGACATGGGCTTGGAGGGATTATTCAGCATGGAAGATTTGGGTTTTTGGCACAGAAACTGTAGTGCCCTTTCCCTTCAATACACATATCAAGACAAACACAGCATAGCAGCTGCCTCGAAGGCTGTAGGAGGAAGTGCAACGGCAGGGAGAAAAAAGCATAAGCAGAGAGGAAACTCTGAGAGTTTCCAGATGGCAAACACCAGAGCAGAGGTCAGCAAATGTTTAAGATGATTGCGGGCAGTGCTTTTCCTCAGCCCAACCAAAGGCTGAGTGTCCTGCTGGGGAGGAGATCTCTATCTCGAGGCAGGACACAGGCAACTGGTAATGGTTCAACTCCGTTCAAGGCTGTGCCTTTTGGCTCTGCTCTATTTCTCACTTGGTGGGAGCTTCTCATGGATACCCTCACAAAAGGTCAGAGCTCTTTAGAGAGCAGTTGCCAGCCCTGACTTTAAAGGACCTTCAATACTGTGGGCTTTGAAAATTAGGGAAGATGGCTGATTCCCAAGGCATATTTTATTTCCATAAGAAGGGAACAGTGAATAAAAGTAACATTCCCTAGGACTGGCAGCAGAGGCAGCATCTGTAAGGCTTTCTGAGAAGATATTTAGTCCAGCATACTGAGCTGAAATTCAAGTGCTATGTGCTGTTCCTGGCTCTGCCAGAGCCCGCCTGTGACCTGTAACCCCCTCACCTCTGCTTGCTCTCCTGTCTTTTCTAGCACCATTCCTCAGACAAGCACTCCAGTGCCTATACCACATCTCAAATGGCTTCTGGTCAGGATGTTTGCTCCAAAGGCAGGGCTCAGTGTATTCAGGCAAGGCAGACTGGACTGCATTCAGACTTTATTGGCTAATCCCTATTTAATGAGACTGGTAAGAAGTCATGTATATACACACACACACACAGAGCCTTGTTTGTGCATTATAATACAATAGCACTTAATGCTGAGGCAATAGGAGCTCTGCATACTTCGAAAATGAAAGCCAGAAAAAGTGAATCTTGCATTAGGAAAAAACAAGTAGCCTGTTTTTTAGTGATCAGCTTTGTTGCCTGGGTACCAAGTACAGAAGCTCCTTTTTGCTTCTTGCCAGGAGCCTGTAAGAGTACACTGTACTTTATTTCAGTCCAGAGCCATTATGGCCATTTATCCATCTCCACAGAAGTGCTCCATTTGCTGCTTCACATAGACCCAGGCTGGCATCAGAGACAATCCTCCCTGCCTGGTGAGGGAAGTCACCCAAGGCTGCCTCAAGGATCTTTCAAGGAAGGATTTGAATTCTCAAAAGCCTTATTGTCTTGGTAAGGCCCAGAAAATAGCAATCCTTCATCTACCTGCTTTTCTGTAAGCCACTGAAGGAATGCAAAGCTGTGCTGCCCAGCAGTTGCTGGCTGTATCAAGTGGGATAGCTGAGCTGGGGTGGAGAAACAGCAGCAGAAGCTGCTGCACTTGTGATTTTACCAACCTGGAAAAGCTGTGATGACTTGCTGATGCAGTCTGCAGACAAGACAAGACAAGACTGGTGTCTTGAGGCACCAGCAGATTCAGTGTGATTTAACACAGCATCACTCATCAGCTGAACCTCAGGAGCTCAGAGCACTGCAGTTGGAAAGCAGAATACATAAAGCTCAGAGGTGCTGGCAGTTGGGCCAAGGACAGTCACCTTTCTTTATTCTGGGAATGAATTTGCTCTCTCATTTTCTGTTGCAAATCAGAGGATTCATTCTTCAGTTCCAAGTCCTAGAGACTGTTGCAGAATTAAGCCAGGTTCCTGCCTTCCCATCAACATGTCTAATAAAATTGCAGGACATATTAGGTCCCTGAACAACACGGCTGCAAGCCCCAGTGCCCTTGAGGGGCTTCTACAGCCATAATCACCGAGGAGAAATAATTACATCCACCTGGAGGAGTGAAACCCAGCTGATTCCATTTCAGCTGCAGTGCAACCTCAGGCAAGTCAATATGCAGGAAAAAGCAGAAATTCTTATTGATAGTAGCAAATTTTCAGACTCACAGTGAAGGGGTGTTGATTTGCTCAGTAACATTTCCAGGTTTTTCAGAACACTTTATCACTCTTCCAAGCTGCTGTAAAGAAAAGTGCCAAACAACCCCGGTGAAATTTTCCCAGAAGTACCTTCAGTGCTGGGGAAACAGGAATTTTCCAATAAGGGTTTCTCTGACCCTTAAGTGAGGAAGCCTAGCAGTGGAAACACAGCAGTTCTCAAACTGTAAGAGGTCAAAACTCTGGTAAATCTCAACTTCTTCTCACTACAGGAAATACCTTTGCATTTGGTGGAAAGGCCCAGAGCCACAGAGAGCAAAAGCTGCTGTTGCTTTTTTGCCAGTTTCTCCTTGCAGTGTGTGTTCGTTGAGGAAGGGCTGGAAATAAACTTCTTCCCTAATCGATTCTGCACAGAACAGCAACTCCAAAAATAGTGTCATTCTTGTTAGTAGCATCACCACTATCAAAGATGTTTAATTCACTAATTGATTGTATTCCAATTCAGCCCAGAAACACCTATTTTTCCAGTTAAAGAGAAGGGCCTAAGACTGTGCAAGGAAGATCCTTATTGAGCTGTAGTGAGGCACTTTGAGCATTTGTACTTTTTGTCTTACAATAAGTGGTTGTAGGAGCAGTGGGGGTACACACTAAACTGGGCCAATTACCCACTGAATCACTCTAAAGTGGTGGCTGAGATGAGCTGTCTGGCTAGACAAGCACTAGCTTCCTTTAAAAGTAAAAAGTTTTGTTCTTTTAACTCTTACACCAGAAGTCACATTTTCACCAGTTAATAGCAGGTCCAGAGACAAGAATTCACACAGTGGAAATAAAACCCAGCAGTTTCAAGAAAAAGCTCAAACACAAATTGTTTTTAAAAGTCAACTGAAAGGAGGGTCAATCAGTAGTCTTTAAACTGCCTTTCTGAAAAACAAATCAGCTTGACCATAACTGTTTTGAAGTTAAAGAACTAAGAAATACTCAATTACGTTTATACTAAATCTTATGAAGTGCCAACACATTTAAATTCCTGCTTTATCAGCCTATGAATCAGCTTTAACATTAAGTGACTATGAGTAAGAGAAGGTTTTACTCCAGTTGCTTTGTCTACTCCAAGTTCTCCAAGGAAACAGGAGGAACTTGCCATCAATATGCAAGACAAAAAAAAAAAAAAAAAAAAAAAAAAAA
>VYZQ01017896.1:36273-49194 GCA_013400655.1 Mystacornis crossleyi
CTAAAGAAAAACAGAGAAAAACATAAATACAAGAAAAAAGAAAAAAAAAAAAAAAAAAAAAAAAAAAAAAAAAAACCCACAAAGTGGCTAAGCCTTGTCTCTGCTCAGGAGTGTTGACTTACCTATGTCCCCACTAAGTGTACCACACAGCACTGGGGGTATCTCACCTTTTTAAAAACCAGGTTACATTACAGAAGACACAAGCTGGAGCATGCTTTGCTTTCTTTCAGAGTCTTTCCACACCCTGAGAGATCACAGTAGAAATGCTGGTGTACAACTGCAGTTCCGGGACTTACCCAAAGCATCTCACCAGGGAACTTGAGTTTCCTTTCTGAATTTAAGAGGCACCTCAACTACCTGAAAGGGGATCACCTCCAATCACACCTTTTATTACAGTTAGCACTACTGACTGACTCCTCTTCCCTATTTGGTTATGAGAAACATGAAATGAAGTGATGAGTCAGTCTCCATGGGTGGTTTCTCAAGAACTTGAATTTACCCTTGGAATACTTCCCAGGGAATCCAGACACCTATTACATATCAATAATATTTTCAACTATCCACAATGCCTCATTTTGAGCTGCACGTTCCCACCCCTTTCCCTATACTGCCATTTCTACTGGGTTTGCTGTGTGCAGCAAACTAGTACTGTAAATGAAGCCTTCAGCAGCCTAGAGAAATTACCTGGCTGTTCATACTGGCACGCCACATGAAGTGTTTGTAGTAAAATTCAACACACGCTGATACCTTTTACCTTCGCTTTGAGGGTAGTCAACAGGGCAGATACAGTAAAGAGCTTAAACGAGAACTTTTCCCACCTCTGAAGCTGTAGACTTAGAAACTGATGTTCAGTCTGCTTTTCATCACTTGTTTTAAACACCTTTCTTCCTCTTAGAATTGAATTATACAATAAATGCTTGTATGAAACGCTTGTTAAAGCTAAAATGCTTGTTTAGTTCGCATTTTCTCCTTTCTGTGAGATAAGAAGAGGGAGGAATACAAAGCAGGCATCAAACTTTAAAGAATATAATGAAGTTTATTACTACAACTGGAAATGAGAATGAGAAGGAATTAAAGCAAATTAACCCCCCTTTTCTCCACAACCTCCTCCATCCACCTATAATATAAAGACACAAACTTAAAATCAATTCAGTCAGTTTGCCACTCTGTAACAATCTTGTGTCAGTCCATTTAGAGAGAGAAGTCTCTTTTGCTCAGCTATGGAACTTTTCCACAAGAACAATCTCATGGCATCCACGTCACAGCACAACCGCCGTCTGGGGTGGTTTTCTGTTGACATGTGAGAGGTCCCCTTTCCTCGATCACAGCTTTTCCACNGAAAGACCATGGCCCCACCCCTGGGGCCAAGGGGATTAAGGCCATGGCCCGGCCCAGCCCCCCTGCCGGGCCATACAGGTTCATGTTGGCAGGGGCCAGCAGGGCCGGCCCAGCCCCACCCCCGGGGGCTGAGCGGGCCCTCAAGTTACCTCTGTCAGCACCGGAACAGCAAGAGATTTCCGCCTTGTCCCTTTTAAAATCCGTATTTCATAGAGGCATATCCCTTCTAAGTGGCTCAATAGAGCTGTCTGTATTCAAATTAGTTAATTGATTGGTTCTATGAAGTTCTGGAGGAAACTACAGCACCTGTTGCAGCAAACCACTTCCTCAAGGAAACAGAGCCAAAAGGAAGAAAAACCTGAAAAGCAGGAAGGGGTACCAACCCATAACAATGCTGAAGACACATTTAAGTAGAAGATATATCCCAGAGCACTGAGCCTGTATCTCAGTCTACTTTTGCAAGGATCCAACAGAGATTAAGGCCAGAAACGGCATCTATTTTATCCTGCAGCTGTAACAAGAGACTCAAGAATATCAGTGTTTTTAAGTGCTTTATATTTATTATAAAGTATTAATAAGTGAATGTATGGAAAATGATTCTCTGTACAAGAGAGTAACATGACAGCTTTTACAAGTTCTGCTATACAGTACAAGGAATGCTGCACATTTTTTCAGCCGCTTCAAACAGTATTTGCTATACAAGTCAAAAAGGGTAAACTTAGAAGTTTATTTATAATACAGTGTGTTAGAAAGCACAAACAAGTAACATTCAAAATAAACAAGCTCCCAAAAATCAAAAGAAAACTTTAGATGGCATGTACACAGATTATACTCAAGTTTCAATATACATGTTATTGTTCCCCACAAGATGTTCCACTTTACTGGATTCCTGGAACATGATGAGAATTGAAGGTGCAAGAAAGGCACCTCTCAAGCCATGTAAGAACTGGATGGGCAGAACAGCGATTTCCTGAAATGTTCTCCACAGTCTTTGGCTCTACTGTTTATTACAGCCATATACTGTGGCAACACAAGAAGAGAGACAGGCCTCGATTACCAGTACTGTTAATGCCAATCCAGTTATCTGGGGAGCTGCTAGAGCAATTCAAGGCACTCTTCCCAGTGCTGCCAGCCCACAGAACCCCCTGTGCAGGACACAGCATTTTAAGAGAACAACCAGGCTGGGCTAAAGCATGTTCTTGAACGACATGGAACGAACAGTTCAAAAACTCCTTCAGAACGTCCAGTTCAAAGTTCATTTGTACTTCACTTCCCAGGCACATCAGCCTAAGAGAAACATTCGTGTGTGTCACTAACACTTTAAAGCACACTGCTTCAATGTGTTTAGTTGCTTCTGGTTAAAGTGGTGTAAGATATCAGCAGCTTTGAAGATAGTGTTCTTGGGGCATGGTGAACCTAAACTCACAGTACATTTTTTAGCCTACTTCACAGTTTAGCAGTTGTCTCCTTCGCTTTTCCTTCTCCTTAAGAGGCAGTGTCTCCAATGAATCAGCTTTTACAACTGTTCTGCTTACAACACAAACTAGAATGCCAACACCCCCCAAAAATGTACTCACAGCAAGTTTGCTCTGATGCATGTGGTATTGACACTTAACTGTAAGCTTCTCCCATGATACAAAATAGCTTCTAGATTGAAAAGATTTAAAGATATTGCAAGGTTGTATTTTACTTTTGCCTCCCAATCTCATTTCAACTATTTATGGAACTGTAAACAAGTAATTTTTATAGTTCTCAGTACTGTACACCTGCATTCCCAGGAACTGGAATTCAGTGACACCTTCATTAGAGATACAGTAGCCTAAGCACAGTGAAAGTTCTGTCCAGCTGCCCTCTTCATACAGTAACCAACAGGCCACTCCTCCCATATTCACACCTTCAGCTTTCTCTTCTGATCAAAGTAGGCATCGAATCTGGCCAACGCATATTCCTGGAGAAATAAGGGACATTCAGTACTCAATACAGTAAACAGCTGTTTTCCTTTTTGGGATGGGGAAGCATAATGAAGGTATTAACTGTGTTACTTTCCTAATCCATCATCTCAATGCACTAATTAGCTCTATTCAGAAGGATAATCTCTCCAGAGGTGTTCTGGCCTCTTAATATTTCCTCCAGTTTTGTTTCAACTCTAACACAATTAGCTGCTGCCAAAATGTCAGAAGAAACAGGTATTAAAAAGGCCAGGACTTCACTGAAAAGGCTGGCTCCTGCAACACTTCCTGCAAGATATTCCATGTACCTGCCAGTCCTTTCACTTTCCAGTACAGTGAGCACAGACCGAGAGCCAGACTGATCAGTTTCTCAAGTACAAGCTGCTACCTGGCACAGATATTTGCTGCACACTGAACATCACCATGGGACAACATAAGTGCACTTTGAGTACTCAGTTCAAAATTCTCACTGCATGTTGGCCTCTCTTACTGCAGAATAATGCTGCACTGCAAGGCCTGACAAGGCTACACATTCTCTACATAACAATGGGAACAATTCCTGAAGTTTTTACGACCTTAGATGTTCTTTACATTCTTAAGGAAAGAGCACAAACTAGTAACAAATGGATTTTTAAAAGCTTTACTCCACTTAGAAGATACTAGTTACTGTGAGAGGCCATTCCATTGCCTTTTCAATAAGGTACTACAGGTTATTTAGATTATTCATTTTCACTTGTGTTAAAGTACAATTGAAAAACTTACCAGGTACCCAAACTCAATGGATGAGATCTTTGCTTGTATAATAGACCACAGACCCCAGAAGAAATGTGATGCAAGGGCAAACCTGAAATTACAAAGTTATATTATTGAACTAAATACCAGCTAAGTCACAACACGTTATTTCAATGTCCTCTTAGAACAGTATTTCTAATTTGGTCCACCTTTTCTTCAACTACAATACTATAAAAATAATCCCATTAGCTTCCCCATGGAATAGTATTGTGTTTACTCCACTATTAGTGTATATCACATATCTAACATTACAGTGGACAGATTGTTCTTTACCACATACAAATAGCTTTCAATTTCTCTTGGCTCAAGTTCCTCCAGCCAGTGACATACATACAAGTACAGGTACCACAGTGAAGTCTGAAGATACAGTTGTACAGGGAAAGTTACCTGTTAACTTCTACCAACACTACTTCTTCTAGTTTGGACTTCTCTTCATTGCTCAGATTTTCAAAGCCATCATGGAATGCAGACAGGTAACTGGAGAGGAAATGAAGCTGGAAGGCAAGTAAACAACTGAATTACAACTTTTCGTCTCAAGATATATTTGCTTCTTTCAGACCTAGGCAGACCTTCTCATAAGTTGGCATTTATTTTTTTCCAAACATGAACAGTGTTGGAGTTAGCTTTAATGGTGCTTCCAACAATTGCTTGAAAATCTGGTTTAAGAACAGCCGTAATATTAGGTAGTGCTACTGCCAACTAATTTCACAGTTGCAGTCTACGACTACTGGACTTCTTGCAGCACGTAGTAAATACTCTATCCTGAATAGCTATTAAGTTCCTATGACTTTTAAAGCAAAGGTAGTCAGGATTAGAGAAAGTATTACACTTCAGGAAGTCATGGAGGAAAGCTCTTGGGACACAGTAAGTCCAAAAGAGAACTAAAAAAGAGCTGAGATGTGAAGACTCTGGACACTGGCATTTAATTATGTCTTTTGTGTCTACCTGTTGTTTCTTCGAAGGATATTTAACAACACTGGCTTTGAAGAATGGGTACTTCTCATATGAGTAATCATACATCCATTCACAGAAGTGATTTCCAATGTCAAATCCTCTGAAAAAGAAATAAAGACAAAGTACCTCAATATTTGCAAACTAGCAATGTGGGGTGTTTTTTTTTTTTTTTAGCAAACCCAAAATCAAGTTTAAAAGCACTGGGCTACTCAGAACTTACTGCACTTTTGGTGGAGATAGAGATTTGATAACCAGAAGAATACTTTTTACAAGTTATTAAAAACAATAAAGAGAGGCACTTAAGAATGAAAGCTACCAGCTACATGAAAATACTAGACTTTGCTACTGAAATTTATACCAGTGGAGACAGTAAAAATACTTGAGTATTCACTACATCTCAGCATGAAGTCAGACATCTCTAACATTGGCATTATTGCAGGCAAAGAGATCATATTCAAAGTTTTCAACATATTCCACTTTTACATTATCAGAATTCACCATTTCATTATGTTCCACCTATGGTAATGTTTAATTCCAGTGACTATACACACTTAGATCATCCTTAAAAACTAGATGGCCGAGGGAAGAAAAAAAAACATGTTGCATTACCATGTAGTGAAAAAACTTGTATTCTCATCTGCATAGATGACAAAGCCATTAGAAAAGACAGAAGGAAAAAACACAATAGCAAAGCTGCCTGACATACATATGCACACAAAATATACCCCTCTCCTGACCTTTGCACTAGAAAGAAATTTTGACATGCACGCAAGAAGCCATTTGTGCATAAACAAGCCCTCTAGTCTGAACAACCAAGGAGCCCCAACAACTTTGCCTCTGCTGTGTGCCTGAACTCAACAGCATCAGAACCAGAGCTGTTTTGATTAGTTATATTTGCTAACCACCACCAACAGAGCAGAACACAATTCATGACAACAGACACGCAATCAGTTGTGCAGCACTTGGCCTCCCTGCAGCATGCAGAAAGGAACACACTTCCATGTTGAAGAGAAAAAGTGTTTACCGGTAATTATAGCTGCTGTATTCAAAATCAATGAGCATCAGCTTTTGGTTTTCTGAGCTCTCTCTGCCTTCCAGAAGTAAGATATTACCTGAAAATTAAGATAATACTGCATATTTAATAACGCAGGAAAATCAGAGAAAAGCAATACTATGTATCTCAAGGAATGTTGTTCAACTAATCCCAGTTATCCCTTATATCTGCACAGAAGAATTATAGGTGTGCTGGTTTTGGCAGAGGTAGTGAAGTTTCCTCACAGTAGCTGGCACCGGGCTGTGTTTGGATTTGTAGTGTTGATATAACACAGGGATGTTTTTGTTACTGCTGAGCAGTGCTTCTGTAGAGTCAAGGTCTTTTCTGCTTCACACCCCATCCCAAAAAGGCACTGGGGGTGCAGAAGGAGTTGTGAGGAGACACAGCTGAACAGCTGACTCCAGCTGACCAAAGGAATATTCCATACTATATGACATCATGCTCACTGTGTAGAGTGGGAGGAAGGAGGAAGAGGGGATGTTTGGAGTGATGGTGTTTGTGTTCCCAAGTCACTGTTGTGTGTGATGGGGCCCTGCTCTCCTGGCAATGGCTGAACACCTGCCTGCCCGTGGGTAGCAGTGAATTAATTTCCTTGTTTACTTTGCTTGTGTGAGCAGCTTTTGCTCTCCCTAATTAACTGCCTTTATCTCAGCCCAAGAGTTCTCTTTTACCTGTCCAATTCTCTTCCCAGTCTCACTGGAAAGACTGAGTGGCTCAGTTGCCAGCTGGGTTTAGTTAAACCACGACAACAGGAAAAGCCAGGTTGCACTGGCTGTTCACCAGCTCTCTGCAAGTTCAGATATATGATAAACCTTGTAAAGCTGAAAGCAAGGAAGTTTTTTTCTGTGCAGGGAGAGGCAGATTTATTCTCCCAAGGATCCTGTTTCCCCAGTTTACCTTGCAGCTGGCTCAGGTGGCCGTCAGCCTTAGCAGCCCATGCTGCATTGTTTCTTCCCACAGCTTGAGATATATAAGTTTCAGAGCATCTCTCATATCTGCATATAGCATTATCATTGATCATACAACACTTGGGACAGAAGTTGCTTTTCAGCGGCCTGAAAGTCAGTCTGATCATTCTGCTGTTCTAGTATGTGGCACAACCAGTACCCATAGAGAAAGTTTAGATGATTGCTTATGTGTCTTTCAATTCACATAGTCACTATAATTATTCATCTAAAAGACATCAGGTCTGCCTCTGTCAAGTACCAGTTAGTAAATAAATGTGAGCAATGTCAAGTTCTGCAGAGTAAATAAATGTGAGCAATGTCAAGTTTTGCAGTAGTGTGACCCCGCTCTGCAGGTGCATCTGTTTCCCGTGCCACACGCTTGCACCAACAGGACGAACAGCACAGTATTTCACACACACCCCCCAACCCCTTGGAGTTTTAGGCTCTCCAGCTTTCCCCAACCCTATTATGCTCTGACTCTTCCAGTAGTGCACCTCACCACATCAGCAAGGAGACCTCAAACTCCACCACTACTGACCTCAGGTTTTTGGCCTTTACTCCTTGTGCTGCCTATCCCTGTGTGTCTATCCTCCAGGGCAGTTCCTCAGCCTTAGCTGACAAGGCTGGGACCCCTGACCACACAACAGCCCTGCAAACGGTCCCACTAGAGCATCCTTCCAGCTCAGCCCAGCTAACCCACTGTTCAGGTGACAGGGCACACAAACACAGCATACCCAACACAACTTCAGCCCTGCTTCCTCCTCATCTTTTTCAGTAGCTAGCTCAGGAAAATTGTTATTCCTTCCATGACTCCCAGAGAATACTAAAAAAAGGTGGATAAGGTTTTCCTAGTGTTTCTTACCAGTACAAGTTAAACTACCAAGTCAAACTACCCTACTTTCCATTTTCACCACTCACTGCACACTCTCAGCATCTTTCTTTTAAAATTACTGAAGTATATCCTACCCTCATCCTGTATATTTCAGCAAAGCAAGGTATGGTCTAAGCAGAAAACATTTAAGGCTCCCATCATCAACTGACTCTTACTAAGAGAGCATGAGTACATTCTTGGCTTAACCCAGTTATGACACCAGAGTTCTCTGAAAAAGTCTGAAGGGTTGCAGAAGCCACTACTTTGCTTTGGTACTGTAGCACACCAGAGTGCACAGGCTGCTGCTTCAGGCCAGTACCTCCACAATGTGGCTACCTCTCAGAGAGCAAACAAGTAACCAGAAAAGGCTCAACGGTACATCACGGAACAATATTGAAATATTAGCAGCTTACCTTCTTGACAATCATTGTGGCAAAATACAACTGGTGAAGAAGTAGCCTCAAGCATAGCTCTGGAAAAAAGCAACACAGCATCTTTTAAGTAACAAATCACTAAGTTCAGTTCCACTTCCAGGTAATTTTGTTTTAAGAACTTGAAATACTATTCCTTCCCAGCAAGACCCTATTTTCTCAATGAGGAGCCAAATATCAGCACAATGGAGTCTGATGATGAGTAAGTCAAATCAGCAATTTCATCATAGAATTTTGTATTTGTATGAGACTCAGGTTGGTCACAGGACCAAAAACAATCCCCAGCTTGCAAAATAAAATGAATATGAAGTGTTATACTATGTAACATGTCTGAACAAGTACACAAAAATCCATCCAGAAACTGTGGAGATTAGAAGATAGTGGCAGACAAAATAAGCCTACCTTAGATTTTTCATTTCCTGGGGGAGATTGTAACTGAGAAGCTTGTTCAGTTTTCTGGTTTGGGATTCTCTGGTAAATTTAATTCTCAGCACTTGATTTAGATACCTGTTAAAAAAGAAGAGACAATAGTACAGGACTTGTAACAATGAGTATATTATTCTTCCCATACTATGATACCATTTAAACTAAAATCAAGGAAGTTTGAAAGAGTTACTAAAGAAAACATTACTTTTCTTCAAGATAACCGAAGTCCTTCATGTGATAGCTTCTGGGTACAGTGAAAGCTTGTGTTCTCAGGCATTCAGGAAGAATGATCTGCTTATCAAAATTACAACAGGTCACCTTTTTTCCCCATAAAGTATTGCATAACTTACTTTTCCATTGTTCCAAAAAGCCACTTAGGTTCCTTATTAAATGGCATTTTCATGCCATGAAATCTAGCCATCTTCTCAGCTATTTCAGCAGATATGTCAGGTAAGCTTAGTTCTTCAGTGCTTAGCTTCCTGCTCTGTAATAAAATACAGTGTTCTTAAAATACAGTTAATTGATTCATTATAGAAGTGTGATTAATTACAAACACTAGCATTAGGCTCTATGCAGCATAGTGTGAAATACTAGCATAGTACTCAAGCAATACCCTTTTTTGCTCACAGATAGCTTACAAAGTTACTGCCTTTGGAAAAGCTGTTAGCCAGCCCCACTTAAAACTTAATCAATTCACTTCTAGATTCAAGACCTGGGGAGTATCACATCTCACACTAAGAATATCTTCAAAGCAGATCAAGTATAAATATTTAAGAACATCAAAAGCATCTGCTCCTGTTGCTGTTACAGGGGAAGTGTTACTCCACAGCTTCCCATGCTATATTTGGTATCTAACAGGCTTTTTATCTTCATTTATTAGCCTCTGCTAAAGCTGAAGAGTTTTTAGATATCTCCCCCTGGCAAGAGCTACAATGGGGCTTCTCCAACACCCACTAACTGTATCAAATTACAGCCAGCAATTACTACAGGCAGCCAAGTATTCCATTCCCACATCCCTGCTTTTCTGGGCAGTCCAGAGACCTTCTTGTCATGATCAATTAAAACAGCTTCCAGCAGCCCACTAACTAATTATGACCAGGACTTACAGGAATGAACTCCTCCAGTCGCCCTTGTGGGAAGATTCCATACAGCTTTGGGCCAAGCGCTCTCTCTGCAAGAATGGCAAACATAACACTTTCCAGAACCATGGCTTCTGCCCCCTACCAAAAAAATTAAAGCATTAGTTGGTGCTTGCATAGAAATTAACTTGGGTGTGCACAATAGCTAAGTGTTACCAAGTGAGAAATTTTAGGGCTAGCTTTGAAAAGACTCAACATTTTACTAATCAAAGTTTCTTGACTAATAACTTTTAGTCAGCATGGGAGCAATACAAGTGTTTTGCTTTCAAGTTTAAAGCTGAGGAGGAAAATATGTATTACTTCACATGTACTGTTCGTGGGCCAGGTCAAAGGAAAACTGCAAAAACCAAAACACCCTCTCCTCTCTAACCTGTGGCATCTCTGCAAATTCATTTCCTGGAGGCGTTCATCCCACTGAAAGATAACACAGGAACTACAAATATTATCCCATATCAGCTATTTTAACACTCTTCAGAACACTGCTTCTCAAAAGGATGTTTTAGCTACATAAGTGAATGAAGTGAATGACTGAACAAAACAACTTTTCATTTAGAAGAACGACTTGGGATTTCCTTCCATTAAGCACATTTCAAGTATTCTTTTTTTAAAGTGAGGAAGTAATTTAAGCTCCTGCTAAGGAACATATGTGTGTGAATAAATGTTTTTCCCTTTCTACCACCAAACATACCTCAAGTTTCAGTAACTTTTCTCTAAGGTTTTCTTATATCAATAAGCTTGGTTCATAACAATGACAAGCAGACAGCTTGTCATTAATATGAATGCTTACTTTATAGAAATATGAACTGTTTAGGCTCAAAAACATAATTAAAAATCACTGAAGTGTAGCTTTCTGGATGAGTAAGATTATCTGTAAGTAAAGAGGTCACATTATAAATTTCTACTTCTAGCAATTATGTTAACCAGAATCCAGCTCTATTCAAATCCTAAAGATCTGTCAAGCCTCTGCTTACTTTTAAGCAACTCATCTCAAAGCCAGACCCACAAAACTTAAAAGCATAAGAATTAAGAGCACAAAATTAAGAAAGCTCTCAGGTATTTCTGACCACAGATCCTTTTGCATTATAGCAGTCAACAGCAAAATCAGACAGTATATAACTCCATACAAGTTCTACTCTTGAGTACACTCCAGGCAGTACTGTTGATAAATTATTTTTATTATTTTTATTATTGCCCCACACCTTATTATTCTGAGAAATTCTAGTATTTCATATTGAAGTGAGTAAAGACTCATGTAACTGTGTTCTGAAGCACTCAGACTTTAAGACAATTTGTATACAAATGTATTGCATCTATGTTCTCCACCATTTTCTCATCTCAAGTTCCTCAAAGCACCAAATGCTTTAACACCAAAAATATGTCTTTAATCATTTCACATGCCCTCACCATCACAGGTCTGAATTCTTCCATTCAGTTCTGAAACCTAATGCCAAGCACCAAAAAGAAAATTAGTTATAAGCTACTGAATGTCCACTCTATTATTAACCAACAGTGACTTTGACTGCACCTGGTACAACACCAGGGTGTTTTAAGTCCATTCCCATTAAGGTGTCAGTTCCTCGTTTTCATATCTTCCTGAAAAACCAACTCACTATTCTTGGATAACAGAAAGTACCAAAAAAATGTTATTCATTAAGACATCTCTTCATGCATCAGAAGTGACAGCACTGGAAGAATTTCCTCTACTGAAACAGAACGGTCATTTGAGCACAAGTCCAAGGAGAGTCCAAGGAACAATACCATCTATGTAATCTCAGGCACAAAGGTTTCTGCTTCATAATACCCAAGAGATCATTTACCACATCTCCACTCCCTTCACTACTGTCAAACACAGGATAGGCGTGGAAATGAACTACTAAAGAACATAAAAAGATTCTACAGCATACTTCATACGGACAGAGAACATATCTTGGTATCTGACTCTTCAGATTAATGTTCACTTGATGACTTTAAAGGATCAAGCATTGCAACCAAGGAAATAACGTACCTCAGGACCTTCAAATACTTTGCAATGTACTTAAGCTGACAAGACAACAATCTGTTATTTTAAGATCTCTCTCTCAATTTTGACCAGTTTCAGAGATGCATCCCCTAAGCACCTGTATTTAGATTTCTGGAGAAGATTGGACCACTTATGTTTTTAAGTGAATACTTAGTGATCAATGCTTTATTTCAAACCTGACAATTATACAAATTTTTTACACAACTTTCCCAGGATGCAATTCCCATACAGGCAAGTACAGATCACAAGCCCTTCTACATTTCAGCTGGAACTGAAGCTTCTGCTTTTTCCCTGCCTTAACAAAAAGTTCACGATAAAATACACAAAGTAGTCATAGCTAAGGAAAATTACTGCAAATTATAGCAAAACCAAAGTAAAACATAAGTAATTCCTGTTAAAAGGCCTCATGAGCTGACAGAAGACTATCCAGTGTCTACACACAATTGTCACACACCAGGCAGCTCAGAAGCTACAATGCTTTTGCTAGTGAACCCAGAGAATTTTATTCTCTCTAAAGGATGTCATCTCCTCTAATAACCTAGACACAAAAAAATTAACAAATCCATCCTGACAGTAATTCTTGAGAACACTGATTCAACAGTGAATTTCCATCACTATGAGATTCATAGCACAAAACAATCAATCAGCAGAGAATCACTATTTTCAAGCAACAAATACCACAAATGAAGTTCTGAAGTTCAAAACCTTGTTTCCTGTACTGCAAAACTTCTAGGAGCTTCTGGCACTAGGGCGGTGCCTGTTTGGACTTTAGTTTTCTTTTANAGAACTGATGTTCATCTACTTAAGAAGAAAGAGTCTAAAACTAGAAATAGCAGTACTGATACCAATATTCAAAATGGTAAGAAACCATTTAGGGTAGAACTGGGGGGCTGTTTCTTCATAATGTGGGATTGCTTAAATCTTTCCAAACTATGTCCAGACACTCACATTATAATGTTGCTTCTGTGAGCAAATAAATGTCTTTTCTTCATCACTTTTT
>VYZQ01017896.1:49596-60123 GCA_013400655.1 Mystacornis crossleyi
TCATCCTTGAAAAACACTGAGGTATCAAACCAGTGCATTTTTCAATTCAATCTTAGTTCAAATGATTGAAGCTGTTCCAGTAAGCTAAACAAAGTTCAACAAAACTTCAAAAGCAGTCATTCAACAACAAAAAATTTAAAACCAGTTTCAACTCACTAGGAAGAAAAAACCTCCAAACCAAACAAGTGCCTGAAAATGTTTCAGATGGCATTCCCAGAAGGCAAAAATACAAGGGGAGAAAAGCAGCACTTACCAACTGAGTAAAACGNTTCCCTGTAATCTATAAAATTCTGTGAAATAAGCAAATTTAATTACTCACTTGCAAGTCATTTTCCTTCTGAGACTGTACAGACTCTCCCTTATTACAGGACCTCTATGAATGAGAAAAAGCAAACACAATGAGAAGATGAAATTTCAAGTTATTAACCTGCAACCACCAGAACAACGGGAGTAGAAGTACCAGCTACAATTAACTAGAAGTCTCAACACTGTCTTGGATCTGTGACAGCTACAGCACTAGTATCCATCTGACCTCTGACCACCACACTTGCAACAATTCCAAAATCTTTCAAAAGGATGTGCCACTGAGACCAAGCCACTCCTGTAAACACATGATTTTCACACATATTTTTATTGTTTCCCAGTCTTTCAAAACAAGATTTCAATGCACCATAAACTCAGAGGAACATTTTTAATTAAGAGAAAATGAAGTCCCTCTGCGTGACATCTGGGATGAGATTCTTCCAGCCGAAGCACTTGAGACGCATTACAGAGATTACATAAAAGCCTTAGAAGGACTATTGGAAGAGGCATGTTATGAAGGTTGCAAAGCACTTATTTTTATTATTACCTTATGTGCCAAATTTTTTGTGGCTAGAATTTTCTTATTTAGAGCATGCTGTCTAGGCTATATGTCCAGTGTACCACTGGCTGTGCAAATCCAAGACTTTTCTTACAACAAATTGCCTGTGTAAGCTAAAGGTGTCTCAGTAGGAACCACAGTATACTAGCAAAACTTTAACAAGTTCCATGCATAATGTATTGTGCTAGGGTTGTTAAGAGTCATTATAAAGCAGTTTCAGAATATTAAACCATACCCTCAGCAACTGAACCCTCAATGGCACATGCTTTTATTAGAGCTGCACATTAAAAATTCAAGATGTATTAAAACCCTTGTCCTTTAAAGGGCTTGAAGGTAAGGAGAGGAGAAAGCAAATATCTGCTTAGAATTAGTGACAGTTTGTGGCTGCTATTTATGTTGCAATTCCACCATTGACTGTTTACACCAGACTAGAGGCCCATAAAGGCAGCCTTGCATCTCCACCTTCTGAACACAGACATTGCATTCACAGAACCAGTGCATACCTTTCTGTTCCAAAGCTCTAACATGTCCAAAACAAGGGTGGAAATATGAACTTAATGGAATACAGTTAAGCAACACCAGCTGCCTTAAGTACAATACAACAAGCTAATGATTTACACAAGCTATGCAGTTACAGTATTCAGAAGCTATAGAAGAAGGATAGTTAACATCAATTGATGGTCTTTCAGCAAGTACTTCCCATAACACTACTATGTAAGTTTAAAACAAGACAATATGGAAACTACTATTACTTTATATTACTTTCAAGGAAATTAATGAAGTCCAAACATATTCACTACAGCTAAATGTGTAACTACTCAATAGCATTAAAATCATTTACAGTGGGCTTCTCTGAACAAGCATGTTCTACATCAATACCACTCTCAGATTTTTCTTGAACAGTCAGAAAGTTACTCACCATTCAGGAGTCTTTCCTGATAAATGGTGCTCTCAGAATGGTTCAGTTCAATCAGAAGATAAGCACATTTTCCCTAGAACCTGAACTGGCATCTGCTTTCCAGAAGTCATAGTGTATAAAGAGCTAGCCAGTTCCAAGACTCCACCTCAAATTAGTGTTGGAGACAGCCTAACGGCATCTACTGTGCCATTAGAAAGGGACAGTTAGGGCTTTACTGCAGAGTCATCACAAGAGGAGACTTCTGCAGCATCCATTCCCTCTTTTCTGTTCCCTCAGCATGAAGCATTAGTTTCCAGAAGAAAACAAATACAAATCTGTAAATAGCTTGCGAATATGAATGGGAGCTTGGAGAGGATCAGTCTTCACAAGTGGCCATGTACTCAGCCTAGGATTAGGAAATTCTTCACTATACATGGCCAACGAGAACAAAGTAAGCAGGGTGCAATATTATGTACCAGAAGTTTAAGAGTTTAACAGACTAAAGTAGTAGAATTTGATTGTTTCCTGGTTCCACAATTACCTATGAAAACAGTGGTTCAAAATTAAGCATCTCATAATTGGATCAATCTATTTAGCTCACTTGTTCTTGGCTAAATCAATCAACTTCAGCTTTTCCGTAACTCTAATACCCCACTCCAACTAATGTCCAATGCTGGGAGCTATTTACTTCACCAGAAATGAGGAGATTTAATTACTTGAAAAAGAGAATGATTGAGTAACTGCTAGAGCTTTTTAATTGCTCTCTCTATATGGAAACTAACTAGAAATGGTCATGTGTTCTACAACTTCAAGATTTCTTTATATATTTGTTCAGAGCTTCTTTTATTGTGGGAAAATTTATTCTCAAAGCCCTGAGAAAGTTCACTACAGTTTTAATAAGGGAGGACAACTATATTCAACAGAAGTTGTTTAGAGTCTAGTTTGTGATCATGTACATTTATTTTAATGCAGGATACAAGATAAGTCCTAGAATGGGAAACTGTGTACATTGATCTGTGATCAGATGACCGGACAGTGTTTATACATCTGGCAATTTGATACAGAAAATTGAGTTCAACGTTTTCTTCCTAATGCCCCTAATTTATTTCACTTGTGGGTGGAAGATGAAGTATCTTATCAAAAACCCCAAATGATGCTTGGCCAGAGAATTCGGTAAAAAGAAGGAACTTTTATCTCTTTTTTTTCCTACATAACTTGGAGCTCTGCTCACAAATTTAAGTCTAATATAACTTACTTTTTCTGAGCTTACTCAGCTTTGGTTTTCAACACTTCAGAATGCTGCAATACTTTGAATTAGATAAGTCCCTAGGAATTCAAATCTCAAGAAACCACATATTACAAGGAACTGCCTCAGAGGTTAGAGGCAAACTTGCACAGGGGAAACTTTTCTAGAAGCTGTTGGAAGACATCAATTTGAATTTCAGTGTATGGAACAAAACCAGCTTTAGATTCAGCAATAACTATTTCTGCTTCTAAGGATCTGCCATAGATCACTTATCCCTGTCAGACCTGAGCAACTGACACTAATTTGCTGAAGCCCTAAAAAACTAACATGTGAAGAATTCCTAATTCAGGCTCTACAAAAGCCACAACTCCAATCCTCTACATTTCAAGTTACCATTCTGTTATGAGGGAGCAGAGAAAAGGAAGGGACAGTTTTTTTTAATATTCTGTTATTGCTGTAAACATTCAGATGCACAGACAGTAGCTGGTGCTACTTAAGGCTTACTTTTAAACAATGAAATCCAGTACTAAAGAAAATGAAAGCTGTAGAGAATGCTCCACTTCAGAGATCTCATACTATACCGTGAATCGTGTCTGTCACCTGGAAACCAGAGTGCTCTAGGCACGATCGCATGGGCAAGCCTGCAGCAGAGAACACATGCATATACAACTAAAGTGGTACATTACCCCCAGAACACCCTTAATGCCACCCAACACAAATATATCCCCGTAAGAGGTGCTTGGTTTCTCTCAAGCCGTCTGCCAGTGCCAGGGATTTGTAGTTACTCCATGCTACAAACAGACATGGACACCAACAACCACAGAAGACGTTGATAATTACAGTTACACAGCAGTCTGCATTTTATTTAGTTACACAAAATAAAAGGCAGCAAGGCAGGTATGGAAAAAGATTTACCACAGAACTGTGGCAACCATTTATACTTATTCTGCATCTGCTCACATAGAAATTGAGAGACCAGAAAGGAACATTAGGTATACTGGTTTGTTTTTCCTCACTTGTATACAAGATTTTGTTTTGGCTGTTGTAAAGTAACAGAGCCCCAGTGAATCAGAGTTCAAGGTTCTTTTGTCATGTGTAAAAGAATGGGAATCAATCCCTGAGTTACCTTTTGATAGGTGAACTTAAATTTCAGCTTAATTTGAGCTTTTGTTGATGCCACCTTATGTTGAAATGCTATTAGCATTTTCAAGATGCTATTCTGAATTTAAGTAGAAACACTACAGTGATAGGCATATGAAATCCAATTTTGAAGTCTGGACATTAAATCGCATATTGTTGGATAACCTTTTGCTTCAGCTGTTAACACTAATACAACCATCAGTTAAAGACATTTTGTCATGACAAGCTTTACTTTCAATGCTCTCCTTTAAATTTAGCAACTAAGCTGGAGCAAGAGTAAGTGAAGCAGAGTAAGATATTTCCCTTTTTTCAGTGTAGGACATATCTGCATTGTGCCTCAAACATTGGAGTTTTAATGTGGTTAGTACTTTAACCTGTCACAAGTACAATACTCGTCTTAAAAAAAAAAAGTTCTGCTCAAGGATATACTCAAGAGAAGTCCTTGATTTATAAACATCCATGCCAGTGCGACCATTCATAATAATGGCCGAGCCAGCACAGTTCATCTCCACCCAGCTCCCCCCAAAACAGTCATGCACACAAGAAATTGGCTTAAACATATCAGCTATGACAGAGAAAGGCACAAAGCCTTCCCCTGTGTGGCAGCTTTAGTCAGCTGGCATGGTTTATATTGGATGAGTTTCATGTACTGACATTTGTGTCTTCCAAGAGTCATAATAAGCAAACTGGAGCTATTTTCGAAACTGCAAAAAAGGTTCCTTTAGAAGGTGGCTCAAAGAATTATGGTGCCAGTAACATTCATTCTAAAGTTAGTAATCAGGGATCCATTTTTCACTTGTATTCAAAATTTTGACAAACTTGTCTTCTGTATGTACAACAATTTGGTGCAGGTTGCTATAGCTACACAGTATTTACAGAAAAGGGTTAAAAAACTGATATAACTTGTTTGTGCTCCAATTTCAACGGAAGGTAAAATGGACAAGGGCTAAAACATGCTACAAAGGCTCAAACGAACAAGTGGCAACTACTAATACCCAGTGGCAGTTACAATTAAGTCATTGAGAATTAACTTGTGATTGTAGCATAAGGTCTCAAAACTCAACTTACTTAAGCAGTGTCCCTTAATTTCTACAAGGTTTTTAACTTAAGCAACTTTACTAAAAATACCAAATTACTCCCACATAACAGGCTTGTCATAACATTCTGCTTATGCCACCCAGAAACTCACAGGACTCCTATGTGAGGTTTTCAAAATACCCAATAAAACAGTTTGCTTATATTTTAACTTGCATTTAAGGTAAAGGGGCTGGAAGAGACAAATGTTTATTGACAAAAATTGTGAACCTCAATGCAATCAAAGTTTTACCTTGGGACTTTCTCTGCTTACTTAACCATTAGTGAACTGCACCAAGAGCAGTCATTTCACTGCCACTATGGAAATAAAGGAAGTTAGACATCTCAAAAGATCCTTCAACACCAAGAGCAGAAAGGTTAGAAAGTTATGAACACACTTTCAATTTCCAACCAAATTAGTTCTGATTTTAGAGCTCAAAATTTTATTTTGATTTCTTCAGTGGATAGGGGCAGAGAAGAGGCAAGTTAAAAAATACCCTGAGGGAAGAAGAGGGCAACCAAATTCTAGAGTCTACTTTATTTTTCCTTTGAAATATAAGAGGAAAGGTCATATTTCTTTACAGCTCTTGGGAAACAGAAGCTCTACCACTACTACAGTTTTACAGCCCATGTTCCTACTCAAGCTTTCTACAGATTAAGTTGGCATTACATTGAAACCTTTAATAATTCTTAAAAAGAACCCCAGCTTAGCATCAATCCAAGAAGTCATTTTGAAAACAAAGTTTCACACCACCATTTTTTTTCACTCTGCTTTTGGTTTCTCTTTAAAACTAAAGACTATTTAGGCTTTAATTACTGAATTTCTACACACTTTGCTTGTTTAAGAGTTTAACTTTCCCAACATGCATATGGTGCTGTAGCCAAGCAATTCATGCTATTCCAAACCACTGGAATATTTTACATATTTCTGGTAAAGTTTGTTACCACAGGAAAGTTAACAACTCATAATATAATAAAGGAACACTTCAAAAGTCAGTGAAACAACAGTATCTTATGAGACTTTTAATAGTAAGCTCGGTCAAGACAGCAGAAGCAGGAAGAATGGGCTGAAATTTCAGGAACAGATAATCTTCTGCAGATATTGGATCAGTTGTTCAAAGCAAGTGACTGAGTACTGGAAAATATAAAATTAATGGATAATATAACCAGACCCTCTGAGTCAAATAGAAACAATTGCCAACATACAGATGTAGTGTTATGAAGCTGCAATTTTTCATAAGGTTAAACGCTTACGTTACGATTGCTTATTTACAATATAATCAAATGTGTAGCAGGGATGAATAAGAGAAGATCTGCTCTACAGTCCTAGAGTAAGTCTGTCAGCTTTAGAAGAGACCACATTTACACAATAGTCTTGCTTTTAAATGTTACTATTTGAAACAGATTTGCCAACCACTTCACTTAAGGTGTGACAAATTTCAGTACTATTTACATTTTACTAACCAAATAAAAGGAACATTAAAAGAGTCCGACAAAACATCTGGTTAATCTTCTATGCCAGCTAAAAGGCATTTCACACATTCAAGAAAGCATGTTTTGGAATGAGATGGCTGTCCAGCATTGATGTTCAGGCTTCATTTTTATTCTAAAACTATAGATCAAATTTTCTAGCAACACAATTACCCACGAGATCTAATAAAATGCTTGAGCAGCGTACAAGCTTGACAAAACTTTCAACTAATCTCCAAGACTCGTAAATGCTACCAAGATTAAAATTAAGCATTTTAGTTGCTTGCAATCTAGCTAATTATGTCAAAGTCCTACATTCTGTACAGAAGCAAATTTTTCTGAAACGCCACAGTCCAAACTTAAGACCATAAACAAAACATTAGTGCTCAAACAAACAGCAAATGAGTCTTCAGCTAACACACGCCAGTCAGGATCTGTGTAGAAAGGAGTATAAATTCTAGACAATAACAAACCAGTAAGAAAACTCTTTTCAGCTTGCAATCTAGCCCCCACCACAGAAACATTCCCTACAGGATAAAGCATAACATCACAAATGAAGATATCCAAACATATTCCAGTGAAGCTACAGAAACCCTCCCACTCCCAAAGCACTCTATGTACTCACCATCTGCAGGATCGCACCATATAAACGCAGGAGAACTTTCCGTGGCTCATCTGCAACTGTCTCAATGGTATCAGGTAGCGAGCACTGAAACAGCATGTTGCTGAGGCCACCTCTGAGGAGAGAGAAATACGCTGAGATTATAACTTGGATAAACACTAAGGTTTTGTTTTCAACAAATACGAGGTGCACTAAACATCCTCTTGGGGTGATTAACTGGTCTACTCTAACAAGAAAGGGTTTTCCCACAGTACCAATAACTCATAACATAAAAGGCTTCAATAAAACAATGGCAGCTTCATGCTTCTTCATGTACAGTTCACCACCCAGATCTATTGATCCAAATCACAGCTCAAGCTATGAAGAAACTGATGTAAAATGCAATAAACTACTATGTAGACCTCTGTAAATTATTTTCAGTGATGCTGGAGTCTTGTCAGATATACTTGGCTGCACAAGCAAAATGATGGCAGAATAAGTTTAAAACCATGCAGTGAATATAAAACCCTAAGTCTGAATTAAGAGATGCTATCACTGGGATGAGCAGCTACAAAACTCAGCTATAAAGATTTAACCTGAATACCTATGCTACAGCATTGCTGATGGAAGTCTTACTTCTGTTGTCTTTCTTAGGGACACATCTTCAATTTTGAAATTTACAATTAAAGCAGTTCTTTATGTAAAAGAAGTTGCTCATGTATTTATCCAATCTAAAAATCACACTCAGTTTCTCTGATCTAGTATCTACCTAGATTAATAAAGCTGTGGAAAACAAAACAAAAAACGCTGTCACTTTTCCCTGTAAAAACGTCATTGTTAAACTGTAATTATATGAAAAAACCAGCATGTTTGCGTATCATCTGAAGGACTGAAGCATAGATCTCCCTGGAGTGTGTCTGTATTGATGAGATTCTAAGTTCCTTGATGTTCTAGTAGTTCCTTAAGAACACCCATCTACTCAACCCACGTTTTCTTTACTGCATTGCTTTTCTGCATTCTTTTCATTGACAGAATTTTCAAATTCCCATTATGCAAGTGATTTTGCCTACAATATATAATACCTTGCAGTGATTGGATTCCAAGAATCCACAGCAGATTCAAAATGGCTAAAATGCAGTTCTCAGTCCTAACCCAACACTCCTCTCAATGCTTTTTCAAATATTCTTCTGGGCTCTCTTTCTACACAGTGGGGAAGCAGAAAAGACTTTCTGGAGAAAAAGGCTACCAAGAAGGAGACAAGGGCTGGCCTACATATCCAAAGTCAACAACTGAGAAGAAAAAAAAGAAATCTTAATAAAACAGGGTAAAACAGCAGCTGCACAATATGCTTAAGAAAGGAGACAGAAAAGAACCAGGTGGCTTGGCAGGCATCCAAAAAAGGATGTTTAGAGACAAGATATGAAGTAACTTTGAACAATGAAGGTGAACAGGTTCGAAAAAAAGTGAAGAGACAGATGGAAAAGATATCAAAGGAAGAGCAGAGCCAGATATTCAGAGGCAATCTGAACGTTATTTAGTTACACTAACTACACCTCTGGCTTTAGCTGAGCTGTGCTAGACAGATTTTTTAAAAACAACATTAGCCACCTTTCCTAAGCCTCTGACATAAATTTTCGTGAAAACATCAATACTTAAATAGAAAAACTAAGCACACTCAAAAATACAAGAAATACTGGACTAAAGCTCAAGAATCTGTATAGTTACATGACTTAAACGAATGCTCAGCCTGCACACAGTCTGTGAAAACCCAGAAACTCTTTTTTTTATACCAGACAAGCCAAACTGGAGTGTCTTAGTGATGCTGAACTCCATTAAACAGAAGTTTCACTATAGCTTAAGTTCACTATAGCACTTAGGACTTCAAAAATTACCTGGAAAAGTTATCAAGGAAATCCATACAGGAGCATAATAAAAGGCACTGTTCTCTTGAAAGGTCAGTAGACTCAGCAGCTTATTTAAAGGTCAAAAGGGCACATCTCACTCATCCAGATAAAGCTACCAGTTACTTTACTGACAGCTCTTCAAGAACATGATTTTGCAATATTGATGGACACATTGGAGAATGTACACTGACTGAAACCAGAATCACCAAACCAATATGATGCATCTTCCAGAGATGAAAGTGGTGAGAAGACTTTTGCCAAAAAAAAAAAACCCTAACTACCAATTAGCATGTCTTTATGCATTCTTAAGTTTCAGCTCATCTTCTCTTCTGCCCAATCTGGAAACCACCAAGCCATTTTGAAGTGGTGTCTCCCATGGGAGGTTTCCAAGAAATGCAAAGATAACTGTGCTAAAATGTAAGGCTTTAGAAAGTAAGTACCAAAGGCAGCAAAACACACTAATACAGATGAAAACTTAATTAAGCAACTCAAACTAGACATATCAGACTAGTCTACTGTTTAGGAAATGTACTGGTTTAGTAAAAATTCTCTCCCTTCTTAAACTCCCTATGATCATGTCAAGTGAGAAGAAATTATCTAGAAAAACAAATACTACCTGCACTGAGTCTCAGTGAGTTGCTCATTTTTCAATAAAGCTTTTAAAATAAATTGATTTAGAAATGAGCAGGATGTGTTTTAATCATACTTTTATACATCAGAGCTTTGTCAACTATTTATGCTCCCTTAGCTACCTAGGGTAAATGTGTGCATGTTTTGCGTATGGACAAAAGTAGAAACACTGGGAAAGCAAACTAACAGTATTCTTTGAAACTACCTGACTCCACGTTTGATCAGGTAGAAAGTTCAGTCTGGAAGATGTGAGACAAGCGGTACGTAAAGGGGAAACTCTGAACTAACATTGCTTTAGTTAAAGTAAAATAAAGATACTATTTAATTCCGCAAAGAAGGCAAAGATCTCAAACACATTACATCATATGGCTTTAGAACGTCCCCAATTTACATATTTCTGCTGCCAACGTGCTGAGTCACAAGCACTCGTTACTGTGTGCTGTAAAAGATGACTCACATCACCAGTACACCGCGTTTACCTGACGACTTCTCAGTGCGGAGCAGCCAGGGCCAGCCCAGCAGGGCCCTCTTCCCGGGCAGGGAGCTCGGGGCGCGGTGCAGCGGTTTCTGCCGGCTCCATCCCTCTCCCGGCCGGGCGCGGGGCCCCTCCCCCGGCACGGGGCCGAGACGGGGCCGTCGCGATGCAGCAGCAGCCGCCGCCGCCGCGCACCACCACCCGCTCCGGGCCGGGGGGAGCGGCAG
>VYZQ01017896.1:60214-94057 GCA_013400655.1 Mystacornis crossleyi
CGGCTGCCCGGCCGCGGCGGACCCGCGGCCAAGGAGGAGCCCGAGCGGGGACGGGTCGGCGTCACCGTTGCAGAACTTGGTTTTCATGGCGCGACGCGGGGGGGGCGCGGTGGCCGTTGGGGCTGCGGGCGGGGGCGACAGCTCGCGTGCGTCCCTCCGCCGTCAGCGCCGGCGGCGAGTGAGCCCCGCGCTCGTGCCCGGCCCCCCTTTTATACGGCGTCTCGACACGCGGGCCCGCTCGCGCCTCACGCTTCACGCCCGTTTGCCTCTGATTGGCTGGAGCCGGCTCTCGGTTCCGCCCTTGGAGCGGGGGCGGGTAGGGAAAGGAAGGGGGAGGGCGCGCGCACCCGGCTCGCGGCCCCTCCAGGCGTCTGTGATTGGTGCGCGCGCGCGAGGGGAGCACGAGGCGCTGGCCCGCGGGGCGGGGGCTGAGCCTGAGGGGAGCGCTGAGGGAAGGTGAGAGGGAGGGAGCTAGGGAGGGAAGGATAGAAAAAAAAGGAAGGAGGGAGGAAGGGAGAGAAGGGACACCTCACGGTGCGCTGTGCCGTGGAACTGCCGCCGCTGGGTGCGCGGTGATGCGATGCTGGATGGAGCCGGCATCCCCTCAGGCAGGGCTGGCCTTGCTTAGGGCTGCACAACGCCCCGGTATTATTCACTCCGTGAAGTGACACCGAAATACGTGGGAAATGTCCGCGGGGTGCTAAGTGCGTGGCGGTAACGAACAATATGCTTACTTAAATCCGCTCCTTACTGAAAGTTACCGAGTTAGTTACCGTGTGAGGGCTGGCTCGTTACCGTGTGAGGGCTGGCTCATGCCCGCCTGGTAAACTGGTCTCTGGTGGCTCGGGAGAGGATCGCGCCTGAACAGAAGGGTAAAGCTACGGGAGCAAGAATTATGTCTGCACGCAGTGCTTTCGAGCTGAGTTTCTTATAATTTTGGCGTTGGAAATACGCTTTCCTGTTTTGGGAAACGCCAGTACCTGTCTTACGGTCGTTCCCCCGCAGCACCCGAGTGTGGGAGCGGTGATGTCACAGCCCGCTGGAGGAGCCGCGGCTTTCCCGCCCCTCCAGCCGGAGCGAGTGGGGTTGTCGCCTAATATCTTATATCACCTCGTCATAAATGAGCAGTAAAGCAATAAATCCCTTTAAGCCTTGAACTACCTTTGCACTTCCCTGATTTTTTTTTTTCTCCTTCCGCTGTTCACCCTTGATGGTCTTTTTCTGTATACGAGAGACTTGCGGCCTCTTGTAATAAAAGCTGCCGTTATTGTGGTGATCATTGTTAAAGTTGGGGATTGCTGGGTTGTGAGGGAGTTCCTGATAGGCTCCTTCCCTCATCCCTCCCCAAACTATTTTGCTGCACGGCCTGCTCCCTCATTTTGTTGCATGCTTCACTTCGGCACTCTAGTGCTGGAAAACCCCCAAGTAGCCTACGGATTTTCTGGGAAGTGGCAGGAAAGCTCCAGAACTGGCTTCGGAACAGGCTTTGTGCTGGCAAAGCAGCTTCAGCACAACCAAAGTTGTTTTGGCTGAGGCGTACCAGACCCTAGTTTAGAGGAAGAGTGATGTGTGAGTTAGGGATGCCAAACTGGGACAGAAGAGACAGAGGTTTTCTTTTCTTTTATACTTCAGCTCTTCATTTATGAAATAAGATCCTTTAACTTGGGCACAGATTAGGATGCTGGAGAGGAGACATGCGATTACTGTTGGAGATGGCAACTCAGGACTGCAGAGTCTTTTTCAGGTCCCTGCTCAGGTATCTGACAACCTGATACTGAATAGCTAAACAGAAAAAACATGTGGGAAGAAGTGGTGAAAATAGCAAAAGAATTTGCCTTACACACAGGCCCTTCTGTTTCCAAGTGCTTGAGCTTCACACTGGTTTGTCGTGCTAGCATGAGTAAGAGGACTTGGATTTTTTCCTAGAGTTATTTGACTGATTTTTTTCTAGATTGCTATCAGTGTGGGAAAAAAAGGCAGTAAAATCAGAGAAAAGAAGTATTTGTTTCTCCTGGATATAGAGAATTCTATGCACTTTTACTAGACAAGAAAACTCCATCTCGTTGCTACTGGCTATTTCACTGACAGTTGCTCAGAAGCTTTGCTTCAAAACCTCCAATAATCTCTTTCAATGTATCAGAGATTTTAAAAGGAGATAGGAAAATCATGAACGATTTTTTAATAACCTTTTTATTACAACACACCCTTTCTTAGTGTAAGTTTAGCTTGGGTTTCAGTCCTTTAATGACTTCCATTTTGATAAGTATCCTGGATCCACGTGAACGCCACATGCATATTCCCCTTGGACATTCTGCTTATGACACCGTTTATTGGTTTAATGCTTTCTTAGCATTGAGCAACTCATAGCCATTCAGCGTTGATTTTACAAAAAGGGTGTAGCTCATTTGAAAGCAGTTCACTGTGTTTTGAGACAAGCATGGTCTCTCTCCTGGGGAGCCATGAACGTGGACAGCACAGTAAAGGCAAGAACAAAATACTTGTAGTAGAACTTATGATAGGCATAAGGCAAATAATCATAAGAGGCTGTAAGTTTAGTTGATATGAAGGCAAATAGATATGTTACTTGCCAAAATTACTTTTATTTCATTACGTCTAAAAGTAAATATTGGTTATTGCTTAAGATGATGCTCATGTTTACATTGTGGGTAGGAGTTCTTTTAGTCATGTTACCCTGCTTTGTACATTTCAAGTGTGGTTTGCTGGAGTGGGCAGGAAGCAATGTGGCAGCAGTGGCACGAGCTTGCTCTTACTGAAATCCTAGGCAGCAGTGCCAGAGGTATGAAGTGCATGGTCTGAAGGCATGATTCAAAACTCAGCAGAATATGTGGAAAGACAGAAATTTTCTGCTCTTATCCAAGAACTTCCCCAGTTTGTCCCAAAGCATTCAGGAGGAGCAATGCATCAGAAATTTATACTGCTCTTCTTCATGCAGTATGCATTAAACAGATAAACAGAGCGAGATGCTCTCCTTGGAGAGCTACTAAGATGTACTTGTAAGTTTTAAG
The DNA here is from genome assembly GCA_013400655.1 of Mystacornis crossleyi. Taxonomy (NCBI): domain Eukaryota; kingdom Metazoa; phylum Chordata; class Aves; order Passeriformes; family Timaliidae; genus Mystacornis; species Mystacornis crossleyi. Next base: position 63,241 of record VYZQ01017896.1, read on the forward strand.
TCCACATTCAAATAAAACAGGAAAAAAGAAAACAAAACCATTTCTTCTACTGATACGTGTAATATTTTTCTCCTTCTGAGGAGGAATCGACTACACTTAGGTAATGCTTATAATCAAATTTAACAAAACTAAGGCTTCTGCTAACTTCAGAATATACTGAAACCTAAAAGGCATCAGAAAAAAACCCTCAAAGAAGAGAATTAAGTACTGAATTAGTGGCTTGAAAGCTCCAAGACTGACTGACTAGTTAAAGTACTGAACTCAGGTCTGTGAAACCTGATTATGTTCTCAGCAACTGATGCTTGTTTCAGTTTAGAAGCACCTTGTTATTAGGACCAACGCAATATCCTATCCCATGGATTAGTCAGTCAACCAGCCATCATCTTCAGTAATGGGAAAAAGCAAATGTGTCTTCATGATCCTTATGTTGAATTTTACACCGTAGCAACCAAGCTGCATTAGCACTCTTTTGTAGCAGACATGGGTTCTGTATTTATGTTCAACTTCTGCCTATAATAGGTTAATTTGTTCAACTTCTGCCTAATAGGTTAATTTGATGTAGCATGTAATAAATGAGACCTGTTAAGAGAATAATTCCTCAGCTCTCTGTATCCTCTGGATAACCTGTCTTTAAAGCCTATGAAGGAAGTAACTGAGATAAGAAAGATTAGGTCACAGACAAATACATAGTGACTAATTCTGCTGTAAGCAAGGTACAATCTGGACTAAGCTCCCCTCTTCTGGAGTGAGCAGAGCCTTGAGACTTTGTATGACCTCTGCTGTCAGCATGGAGGGACAAAACTGCTTGTCACTGAAATCCCCTTCCCCTCAGACAGTAAAACATTTTTTTCTCTGTAATTCATTTTGCCTTCAACTCCATACCATGACCATGTAATCTGTTACTTCAGTGGCTGAACAGAATATAATCATCAGTGAGTCCACTACTTCCTTTGAAGTAATGGAGACACTTCCACAAGTCTTGATGGAAATTTCTATTTTTCATTTGGTTTGAATGCAGCCTTAATCATATATTCAATCAGGAAATAGTCAATCATGTCTCTTTCCTATGATAGTATAACATGAGCCTTTTCTTAATTTATTAATTTGTGTAATTTAATAAAGCTTATTGGAATACTTTTTTCCATTTTTCTGTAAAACTTGTATACCTGCAGCAAAGGGAATTGCAGTTGGATTGATGCATGGTTTTATTCACACCAATTGCACTGTTACACCAGATATTTCTTATTGCTCACAAAAAAGTTAAGTCTAGAATTCTGACTTGTAAAGCACTTAACTTTCTTTCACAAGTCTGTCTCTTTTGTTCCAAGCAGCAGCAGATTTTACTGGCAAGATCAAATCCCATCTAAGGCCAGACCTGCCACATGGCATAGAGAGAATGACAGGGTGCAGATACTTCAGCTGAAAAGCTTGCAGACATAGTAATAGTAGTTGTTGATAAGTTGTTGATTCTTTATGGACCAGTAGCAGGTTGATACTGAGTTTGTGAATCCCCTTTCTGAAACTAGGCTGAGCCCAGGACTTTGAGGTGGGGACTGTGCAGTTGTTGCAGTCTGGGTGAGAGTTTAGGGCTGTCCTTGAGTCCCTCAGCCTCTTGGCTGACCTCCTCAAGGCAATGCTATGGCATTTTGCCATAGCAAAGTACTCCCAGCCTAGTCCTCCATTCAGGTTGCACTTGGAGCAGGGAGCCTGCTTGTGTTTTTTGACTTGCTGGTTCTACATCTGGTAAAACGCTTGGATATATTTTAAACAAAAAGAAGGCTGCTGTTTCTTATTCCCTGCATCAACGGCCAATAAAATGCTACTTTGAAAGACAGGGATTTGGAAAGTTTGTGGTTTTTCAGTTGTGTTAGACAGCCAGGCAAGATGCAGTTGCAAGAGAGAGGCTGCACAGCTGTCCCCCTTTCCTCTTCCTCAGTGATAGGAAGGGAGTGGGATCATGGCAGACAATGTTCTCCTAGATCTGTGTCTCCAGCAAAAATAATGCATGGAAAAACAGCTAATAAGCAGTCTAGGGAGAATAGGGGCGCATAATATTTCACCTAAAGCCCCTTTTGCCTGTCCCTTACCAAGAGAATTTGCATCTTCTGTGCTTTGATGCTGTGAGACAGAGAATTTCGGGACTTAATTTGAGACAATCACAGGCTTTTTTAGTTTCCAGCACCAAATACTAGCAAAATACCGAGGTGCAACTTTGGCCCTTGAAGTATACCTGCCAGAGTATACAGGGTTAAGGAGGGTAAAGGGGAGGGGTTTACCCTAAGCACTGCTTGGTATTTGTGTCTCCCGTGAATGCAAGGGGTGTGTTCCACCAGAAAGCAGCCCTAGTGAAAGGATAATATGCTCATTCATTTGCTATGTTGGTCTAAGGTAACCAAAAAGACCCAGCGTTTGTACAGTGCCAGGTACTCCGAGCAGTTCACTAAGATAACATTACCTGGCCCTAGTCCCAGAGAATGACTTTTCCCAGAGTCAAATCGACCAAGCCTTTATTATATCACATACTTAATTTCTTACTCTGCACCAATTTGGGATAGTTGAACAAATACATCTGGGAAAATTTCTCAGGACCTCAGACTTTAAAATCCAGTAGTAATAAGCTAAATATTCTCTTATGTCTTTTAAAAACTCCAGCCTCGAAACTCCTGGTTGTGACATGTACTGTGGTACAACACCAGCTTCAGATGTAGCTGCAGCCCACAGAACAATACACCGTGATGTGAGTATCACTTTTAAATACAGGCTCTTCAACATCTGCTTTACTTTTGGACGAGAGTCAAACTCTTCTACATCTCTATCCACGCCCCCCTCCCCACGCCCCCCTTCCANCGATCCCAGCAGAGTTCAAGAGTGCAGCCACGCAACCTTTGTCAAACGAGATTCTTGTAGCAACCTCCCTCCCCAGCCTGGGGACTGCACAGAAATCCCCTTGCAAGAGAGTCCCTTCCAACCTATGCTCAAAGAAGAAAACAGTTGCTATAGTAACCAGTTCTCTACCTGCACGGAATTGGCTCTCACTTCCCTCTTAATCTTCTCTGGTTTTATTAGTTCTGGGCGAGAAGCAGCTCGTCAGGTCAGGGCTGTGCTTGGTTCTGCAGGCTGGAGGAATGCGTGGAAGGCACTGGAGGGGGCGGGGGGTCCTCACCCATCAGGTGGTTGTTGCTTGCTAACTTTGCCTGCTGAAGAATGTCCTGTGTGAGGATTGCCAGCACTGTCCTTTTGTGAGAGCCGCCCAAGCCGCGGAGGGACAGGCACTTTGCTTCCCCTTCCTGCCCCAGTTTGTGGTGGAGCCCTACTGCTATTTTGTCCAAGAGCAGACCTGCCACTTGCCACCTGTAGCCTTCCTTGCACATCCTTTGCAGCCTCACTGGAATAGATTTCAGTGGAAAAAGAAACTGAATACAGTTTCTTTTCTTTGATAGCATATTTTTGCAACGCTTCCTAAGGTTAAAAATTACCACAGAACACTGAAAGCACCAGAAAAATTCTAAACTATGCTATCTAAATTCTATCTTTTCCAATATGTCTGATGTGGCCAGGCATTAGACTAATAGTTTTCTGCATTATAAATTCCATTGTGGAAGAGTATGCTGGGAGCCAAATAAACCTGCTGTAAGGAATAACATTCCAGACCCACGTCTAGTTCTGTGTGTGCAACACAGACGAATTGCCTGCACAAGGCAGGGCATGTTCCCCTGACAGCAAATGGACTCGAGGGGTACGATGCGGTGACTAGGGAGGGGGGAAAAAAGCCACAGAATTAATTACTGTAGATGTGGTTATGGCCACTAATAAAAGGCTGCAGAGAATCGTGTAGGACAGAGCAGGTAGCTCTACAGAGCAGGTAGCACTATAACAAGGCACCATTTGCTTGTGTTAAATGCTTAGAACCTGTGTGCTGTGAAGGACCCAAAAGCATTGACTGGACACTGGGACAAACTAGGCAGGAGCAAGCCAACTAGAAGACTTCCTTCTTATGTTCATGTAGCTGGCATTACCATGGTAGTAGATGCTCTATATTTAAGTACAACACAATAAAAAAAATTCCAGAACACACCCACATGAATATGTCGGTTGAACAACAGCCAGTAGTAAAATAGAAACGTGCATACGTTTCTGAAACATTTCAAAATCTATTATTGATCCAAATAATGAGGTAAGTCGCAAACTAATCTTAAAATTACTTGGACTTCTCAAATATCTATTTTTCCCCTCTGTGTTTGCTTGTTATGCAACAATTTGCTATGCTAAGCATGCATAGCAGTGGACTAATAGCAAGCTGAAATAACTGATTTGTGATGGAACTTGCAACTCCAGTACTGCTGGTTATTCAAGCATGGTGCAGTTTTCCCTTATGTTAGGATGTAAAAAGGTGGATTCCATATATGGATTCCAGACACCATAGTTTTGACTCAGGTGCCGATTATACTTCAGCAATTGGCATAGGTTTTATGGCATCCTGGCAGAGTTTCCCATTTAAGCCAAAGAATGGTTTCTAGCTGGTTATTTCCTCATGGGCCATTAAACCTTTAACATGGGCACAATCAGCATAAGGAGGTGGCAGAGAGAAGTTTTGGAATCTTTGGGGAGCCAAGCGTGCAGCAACAGCAGCAGTGGAACTCTGCCTGGGGCAAGACACGTTCTAGGCAAAAGCTTCACCTATTCACCTCACTCAGACCCATTTGTTCCTTGTCAGTGATAACAATTAGCAGTCTGAGGTTAAAGAAAGGTCATTGAGTTAGAAAATTATTCCAAATACGACACAGTGTGATTATTCAGGGTGAACTGACTGCCAAAGAAGTGGTCACTGGACTTGGAGCACACACGTGGAGGGCAGACAGGATAAACACAGGAGGGTCACCAGAACAAAGTCTGAGCATTTCAGAGGATGGTCATGTTCCTCCTCACACATGCACACGCATACGCATTGATCTTCAAGTGCTCTAGCCTGAAACCTAGAAAACTACAGATCTTGTCTGTTTTACACAGACACCGACGGTTTCTTAGCCTATCTGATGAGATTTACGTCGTACTGCTATTTATAGGAAGAAACATATCACTCAAAATTTCCTGTGCTCATTTATTGTATATATATATATATATAAACTCACCCAAAAGATCAAATAACATTTTTTAAGTCAGTCCTCTGACCTAGTGTCTTTGACTAACAATATCTTGTTATTGTACAGGTGTTTAGACTTTCAATAATCTTTTTATTGCCATATTGGCATAAAATGAGTGGAGGGGATTTTTGTGTGAAACACTCAAAATCACCCAGATAAATGTCCTTCATTCAGAAACAGTCACTGATAATGCCTGGGAGGTGAGGGTAATTTTATATACAGCCAGAGTGATTTTGTGATATGCCTGATCTACCTAAACATAACAGCTGTGGCCTGGTTATCGGAATAGTGCTGTACACTACAGAGCTTTTTAATGTGAAATTTTGTAAGTAACTCATTTAATCCTGATTTGTTCCCATTTTGAAACACTCATGATAACAATTACTCATGATAACTAGAAAATACTAGTCACCAAGAAATTAATCCAGATTAGAAACTCTCTGAAAACAGAATGAAACCCATTGCCTCTTTAAGCAGAGCACATAATACTCAGTTAGAGGTATTTAACAGTTCTTTTAATTAAATACAACATGATATAATTAATTTCCCCTTTCCATTCTGATGATAACACGTGCTGACTGAATTTACAAATCCGGTTTGTTATGTATTAACCAGTCATCTGGGAATCTGATTGAGTAACACAGCAGTTGTTGCAATACCAAGACTCCCATATAAATCATGCCTGAGTCCTAAGTCAATATTGGCTCAAATATTGATTCCCACGAGAGATAGGGCTGCAGTTGAAGAGGTTACAGGTGCCGGCTGAACCACTTTAGAGAGGACTGCTCCCTCTGTGTTCATTTGAGATCGACATCAAAGTGCTTACTTCAGTTTGAATTCATGAGAACAGAGCGTTTGCCTTCACTTTTGATACTGACACTCTCTATCAGAACTCTCTATCAGAGTTTTGATGTGCTAAAATCAAAGGTATCACATCATGTTTAAAGTACTAAGTTATTCAGTTATTTACACTCCAGAGAGATGTAACATCTAGGAAGAGGAGAGTGAGACACAAGAAGTTATTCTTTATGGGGCACTAAAAGCAGGAGGAGAGGGGGACATGCAGGTATTTTTTCCTGCTTATAGATGCTGTAACACCTGCTACACAAAAATAAATGAACAAGCAGAAAAAGGAATGTGAAGTTAAGGAAACATCCAATACCAAAATGAAAAACTGTCTTCAACACTTTGGAAAATAGGAGTCTCTCATCAGTCGGAGGAAGCTCAAGGAAAAGGAGTGGCACATCACATTTGTTTTTACTCGAACAAGAGGTATTGTGAGCCACATCTACACAGGCAATCTGCTCTTCCATTGCAATATAGCTATCTCCGTCACTTAGCCTTGAATCCCAGCTGTTCTTCTGAGTAGGACAAGCACAGATCCTTCTGGATATATTTCACAAATAGAGATCTAAACAAGAATGAGTTTCCCCAAAGTGTCCTGGGCACTTCTGTCTTGGCAAGTCCTAAGGCAGCAATTAGAGAAAAGAGCATGTATACTCCATTCCAACCAGTCTGAATCAGTGGGCTGTGAATAACATAAGCCAGGTGCTCTAAACCTTCATGTGTTGTAGATACTCATTTTAAGAGTGGCTCTGTAATTGCTATATTGACTAAACCCGTTGCAAGAAAAGGGTTTATACCACAGAAATGAAGTTCCTGTTTTGAGCAATTTAAGGTAAGTACATTTACATAAAAACAGCTCAACCTGGCCTACTTCTAGCTCTTAGAATAGCTCATTGTTTCTATTATTTAAAGGCACAGAAAATAAATCTATGCATTATCTTGGCTTTCAGACTAACACTGTTTTCTTAATAATATTTGTAACAACTCTGTTGGAATCAGTGCTTAGAGCATCACACCACATGAGACATGATATAAATCATAACATTTGAAAGTAAGTAGCACCTAACTAGTCACTGAATTCAGACTGATTAGAATCATAGAATATCCTGAGCTGGAAGGGACCCATGAGGATCATCAAATCCAACTTCTGACTGCATGCAGAGCAACCTAAAAAAAAGTTAAACAATCTAAGAGTGTTGTCCAAGTGCTTCTTGAATAGTGACAGGCTTGGTGCCATGACCACTTCCCCAGGAAGCCTGTTCTAGAGCTTGAGCACCCCTGCAGTGAAGAACTTTTTTCTAGTGTCTAACTAGCCGAACAAAACATTCTGTAGGTGACACCTTTACTATGACATTCTTTCTGCAGGGCCATAGCACATAGCAGAAAATTGTTCCTTGAACTCTGCACAGACTCTCCTTGCCATGGACACATCCCATGCATGCCAAACTGAATACTTTTGGCCTGCAGTATCTGCTGTGGTTGAGCCTCCCTACCCTCCGCGGAATGAAGAACAGAACAAATTCAGTTCTCTCTCCATCCCTTCTAATTGCTGATAACTGTAAGATGAAATCCCTACATGTATCATTCCTCAGCACACTGCAATTTTAAACCCTTTCCTTACAAATGTAGTTAGCAGATTGCTCTGAATTGCACAGTCGATTCCTTTGTCCACTGGCTGACAAACTAGTGAAGTGTTAACGATCATTTTTGCTATTGCAATCCAGCTGCTGCAGCCAAAACAAACATGGTGGTTCCCAGCTGGTTGTAGCCATGTTTTTTCCCCCTATATCAGTTGCAGGAATTCAGTTTGCCGGTCCTCTTCAAAGTGACCTTCTGTTTTGGGACAGGATTTGGCCAGGGGGAGGTCTGCCTTAGCTTCTCTTCAGACTCTGACGTGGGCCTGGCAAATCCACCCCTTGGAAGAGCAAAGGACCTCCAGCAGCAGCATATAGGACCTCTCTGTCGTGAATTCCAGTAGGACATCAGGGATCTCAGCTATACAGCTCACCAAAACATGTCGTGCTTCACAGCCAGACATCAGACGATGCACGCAGTGATTCATTGCTGCATCTGGGCAGGAGGATGAGAGTGACCACAGCACTCGTTCCTCTGCATATCACAGTGGGATCTATGCCCTAGCTGCCTGGGAAAGCTTGTGCTGCCATCTGGAGAAATGCCAGCAGCAGATTCAGCGGCAGCTTGGAGAACCAAAGCTGTGTGGTATCCAGCAGAATCACAGCTACATTAGACATATGCTGAAACAACTAATTTAGGAGCTGACTTCAAGAAGTGCTGCTCTGGACCCAACGTGCACCTTTTCTGCTGAGAGAAACAAAAGATCTCCTTTGCAGTTCTCAGCAGAACATGGGAGCAGGGAGAGTATTGTAAGTAAGGTGTCATTGATGGTTGTGTCATTCCCTCTCCGCCCTTCTCTACTGCTGGGTTCAAGGGGGCAATTTTGTACCAGTGACATAGCCATTACTACATGTAGAGGATTTTCTCCCAGCTTCTCAACAATAGCATGTAAGAGTAGTGGGCTTTCTGGTCATGTTTGTGATGGAAAAGTATCAAAATACTCTATCTCAGCAACTGGCTCTGCTATGAGAAATAATTCTAGCTCATCAGCCATTTAACCCAAAAATTATTATAATTACAGCATTCCACAAGAACAGGAAAAAATCTGACTTAATTTTGACTCCAAGCAAAATATCTGTAAGATTCCTGTCACTCGGAGGTTTCAGGACTGTCTTACATTCAAACAAGAGCATTCAAACAAGAATAAGCTCTTCTAAACACAAGTCCTTAATTTGTTTTCTTATTCCTGCACATAGATTTTGCCACACATTGTTTTGCAAGGCTCTTTGAAACCCTCATTTTTGCTAAGCGAAGAACTATGGATAAGATTTTTTTTCCTTGTGGAATGGATGAAAAAGCCTACTTAAACCTTTGTAAGAGGTTTCCTTCTTTCACGTGTGCGTGCCAAGGCTATGGCTGCCAAGGCTATTGCTAAGAAAGGTTTGATTCAAGGATGGATAACTTGCTTAGCACACTGCACTGGCTGTCAGGATGTCAGTAAGGCGCTCACCATGCAGAAGGTTTGAAGTGTGCAGCTATGCTCTTGTCTTGTACAAGAGAATTGTACAAGAGGACGATTCTTCTCCTCATGGAGGTTCACTGTCGGGAACATGACAGACAAAACCACAGCTACGTAGTGTGTCAACAGAAGAGCAGAACCAGGCCACCTCTTCCCTGTCATTAGCCTGTTTGGCTTGAGACATCCTGTATTTGCCTTCAGAGGACACCAGTGTCCCCTTACCTGCCTGGCCATTGATGTTCCCTGGCACAGACCCAGCAGTCCTGTTATTCCAAGGAGGTGAGAGGCAGAGGTCCAGCAGTGATGGCATCAGCCTGGGTCAGGCCATTCTGGCACTTGTGCATGACCAGTCTGTCAGTGAAGCCTGAGGGATGCTGCCAATCCTGCTTGCTGCCCTGCAAAATCGCTCCTCATGGCTGCATGGCTGCATGCCACAGGAAGATACTGCTCAGTTAAAGTTCAAACTGAATTTGTAGCCAAAAAAAACAACTCCTGGTCCCTTCCTGTCCTGAATTAGAATGACTTCAAAACAAATAGGGTGACCTCAAAAAACAAAAATAGAAGTGCTATGCAATCATCACCTACCTTCCTAGAAAATCCAATTTCCATCATTTGCACCTACTGGCAAGCCTCACAGGAGCTTCAGTGTTGTAAAGCTGCACAGTCCAGCAAGCCAGCCCTGAAATGGATGACTTGCTGTCTGCAGTGTTTTGTCCCCCATATTGAAGGCTACAGGGGTCTGTTACACCTATTTTTCCCTATTGAAGAACCACCCATCTTCATGTAAACTCGGTAGAATCTCAACCTGGACAGGATTTTCTTGTTCTTAATAGGTTTTTCATTCTCACTCTTACTGTGATCCACATCCTCCTTTCACAGTGCAGAATGACTTGGGTCTCAGGATCTCCCTCAGGATTTTATTACACCAAGGGTGGGATTTTACCACAGACACCTGTGTCTTGGCTCAGCCCAAACTCCAGTGTACAGTCAACATCACCAAAGGTGAGGTTCACTTAACCCTGAAAATTCTTCAAACAACTGCCAGCTTCTTTCCTTAGGCTTTTAAAGGAACCCAGACTGAGTACCTTGGTGTACACCTCTACTTTGCAGATATCTAGAATGATGATGTACACCATGAAACGTGACTCTGAATTGTGTCTGGACAGGATCTACCCTCCTGATTATTTTCCCACTGTTCACACAAAGAAAGGGAAGGCTAAGCATGCCAGGAGCATGCTCTCTTTTTCCAGTAGGAGGGCCAGTCTTCGTTTTGGTTTGTAAGCTTTGCAGCAGGGTTTCTTTCCTTTAAAGCACAAACATATGAGATTAGAGCCCCCTAAATTCTGCATAGTTCTCAACATCTTGGGTGAGACAGTTTCTGTTATTTCCTTAAAGAGCATCTGCACTCCAGAGAGATGCAAAGTGCTCGCACAAGGATCAGTCCATGCATTTTCCCAATTCTGGCCCTTACAGGGTGTTTTTGGTCAGACACATCATTTGTCTTTCTTGGTTTCAAAGTTGGCAACTTGTTTGTGATAGGGCCCCCTTGAAAAGACAGCAGACTGCCGTGCACACGGCAGAGGGAGAGGAGGTAGCAACTGCTAAAGGCAGCAACACGTGGCTGTGAAAAGCCAACCATGTCTTAATGGCAAAAGCAAGGTAGGACAGAAGGGAGCTGTTGGAGATTTGCACTGGCAGAGTGGGAGTGTGTGTTTGTGCGCTGGGAAGAGGGCAGAGGGCCTGTTTTCAGATGATGGCCAGGATTAGGTAGACCAGGTTGTTTGGGGAGGGATGAAGGTGTCTTTGTCCCCTTGTTTCTTCAGAAAAGAGCTAGAGAAGTATCAGAGCATCAGCACAAAGACTGAGCACACATGCTGCAAAGGCAGAAGGGATGGTATTTTCTGGTTTAGCCTAGTTGTTGCTTTTGGCTGATAACCAGTAAAAAAAAAAACTTTACTGTTATTATTACCGCATTTGAGAGATCAGTGTGAAGGACAACCCTGCCACCAGACAGAGAATAACACAGGAGAGAATCTAATAGCTCCCTCCTATCCTTTTCTCTTAGACTGTGCTAAAATGATAACACTTCCTTATCTGCAAACTAACAATAGCTCTGCAGCAGCATAGGAAACTTAAACAAGCCTGGAGTCAAGGGGATATAGAGATTACCCCTAGGCGCTGCCTAAAGCTATAGACCACATATTCTTCTAGGGGAAAAAAATCAACCTGCAAAAGGAACAAGTTTTGAGGTGTTACCTCCTCATGTTCCACCTTCAAGTATCTCCCCCAGGTGCTGGTCACAGGCTAGCAAGATCACAGACATGGAGTTTTTTGCCTTTAGATCAGAATGTGTCCCCCATCAATAGCAGATAATTCGCTAGCAGTGGATTTCACCCTTGCAACAACAAAAATAGGAAAGAAACCCTGACACTGAGCCAGCCATCAATAGACAGACACCGCATGGTGACTGAACTAACATGCCCCCAGGAACTGTCCTGCTATGGGAGAGGTTTCCTGCACATGGCTGGGAAGAAGTAAACTGGGAAATTTCTGCTCTTTTATTTGTGTTCAGAATCAGGTAGTCTGCAGCTGAATGGTAAATTCTTTCAAAGCATTCTTAAAGGAAAGACAGAAATGTAGCTTGGAGCATGTAGTTTCCTTGCTAGAACTGCATTAACTTTGAATAACTCTGCTGCACTGCATCATGCTAAGCAGAATAGAATCCCTCTACTTCTTAGAAAGTTTTTGTGCTCCCAGTTACTGAAATCCCAGACAATATACTTTGCATTGTCTTGTATGATTCTCCTCCCATGCTACATCAACTTATTTAAAAAATTACAGACTTCTGAGGAGGGCTTTGTTCCAAGTTGTACTTTTTTAAACGTTCTTAGCTTTCCTCTCTGTAAGGTGTGTGGTGTGTTCTTCCACATCCACTCTTTGGCCTTGAGAAGCCAGTCCCTTAACAAACCACCCCACGCTCTGTTTGTTTTAGTAATTCTTACCCAAGGTCTTTATCTTAGAATCCTGTTTGTGCAGCTTTGGACAAGATTCAGTACTTGCAGGGGAGGGTGAGTGAGGTGGGAAGGATTTTTTAGTGCCTTTAGTATTTAATATGTTATCTCACCTGTGACTATTAAGTAGATGATTTACAAGCTTGTTGACACTGAGATGGTGTCAGTTTCTGCCCCTTACAGTAGATGCAAACACAACTTGAAAGAGCAGCTATAGGAGGGGTAAGGGCTACAGAGAACTGCAGTTTCCGGCCCGTGCACAAAGCACCCAGGAAATCTTTGGAGAAAACACCTTGGTGGGTAGCCCACTGCAAGCCTTTCTCCTGCTCCTGGTAGGTCTGTTCACAAGAGCAGCACACTAAAATCACATCCATCTTCTCCTGCAGCTGCAAATTCATGGCTTGTAGTGCTACTCCACACAGTGAATTTGCTAATGAGAGCTGTATGTCAGAGTCCCTGACCAGGACACACTTGCCAAGGCCAGGCTGCTGCAGCCTGAGCAGCATGAGCTGCTGCTGTGGGAGCTTAGCAGCACAGTGCAGGAATGCCTGGAATGTTTCAGTCAGCAGGTACTTCAGAGATCGTTCTCTAGGAAATGTCTGCACTTCTCATAGAAGTAGTCCCCCTGCTCACTGCCCCTCTGAGACAGTAACAGTGGGCTCCCTCTTCTCCCCTCCAAGTCTCACACAAATCAGAATTTTCTCTCTAGCTCCAGTGTTAACCCCAAATCTCCTTTGTGAGGCAAAATCGTAATGGGAAATGAAAATTCTACAAATCAGCAACATACCCGTGTCTTTCCAAACATGCTGTTGGTCTGGATACGACCTGGGAAGGCAGGCTGCTTTTAGAGGATGATCCCCTCGATAGCAGTGGGGCCAAATGCTTGGCAGCCCATCAATTCAACAGCTTCCAACAGCCAGAAAAAGAAGTTGCTCATCTGCCTGTTTCAGGCAGGAAAAGCTATTGTAGTTTTAAAGACCATCTCTGCTTTCGTAGTAATGTTTCCTGTGCTGTCTCCATTTCCCCCCACCTATCCAACACTGAAACACCTTGCAGACACTATGAGTAAAATTTTCTGATGAGTGCTTCTCTGATTTCCCATATCTTTTACACTTCCCACCTCTGTGAACCAGTGCTTGGTAAAAGACCTTTGTCCCTACCACACTAATCACCAGCCCAGCATTTCAAGGACCTGCTCGCCAGTGTCTAGGGCTGTTCTGGAAAGAAGGAGATACAGTATGGAGCCCTCTCTAACAGAGCCTAAAAACACTTCCCGAACTATTCTAGCTGTGAAATACCTCTGTCCATTGGATTAATTCTTACAAATCAAACCACTACACATTTCTGGATAGATAAAATGACTGTCAAGAAACATATTTTGCTCATTTATAATTTGTTAAGAAACTTCAGTTCTAGAAGGGAAGAGTGTAAATCACTGTAGCTGGCACTTAAATTAACAGGAATGGTACAGGTGTCAATTTCGAGGGAAATGAAAGCAGGGCTAGTTGCCAACTTAGCAGTGCAAACCTCTGGAAAAACACCAGTCAATAACATCTCCTTCCTTGTCTCCAAGTTCACTTGTGTTACTTGAAACAAGAAGCCATCAACCAAACCAAACACTTGCAGGTTCTATACCACTGTCTGCCCCATTAATGAGATCTCTGTTAGGAACACATGACCGGGGACAACTGAACCAGCTATTCCAAAATACCTTTTAGTCACCCCATGCAAATAGAGGTCTCCTAAGTAAGTTATAGGTATGTATCTTGTATACAGGCAGGATATGCAGAATTTTCTGAAAGAAGAATTAAAGCAATTGTCAACATTTCATATATGGTGGCAAGCACATTTAATTGACTTGCTGAATATAAAATATTAATTTAACATATAAATATGAGAGGAAGGAAGAAATCAATTCAATTAATGCAAATTTTCTCTATGCTGACAATCTACTAAAATCCAATAATCTCAGTCTTCAAAGGAGAGATTCCTCCAATGTTCAACCCATTCATTGTCACTGTTGATCAATAGCACTGGCAGAGGGCAGCTCAATCCTTCCCAGGCATGTAGGGCATGGAAAGGCTTGTTGGATAGGATGCCTCCATTTCAGTATCATGAAACGCCTCCTGACACAAGCTGCTGCTGCCTGGGGCTCAGCAGGAAAGGGGCTCTGCCAAAGCCATTGGATTTGGGATCCTCCAGTGTGGCAGTGTTAGAGACAGACAGAGCTGCAGTCCTGAGCTGAGGAGCCTGGGTGCCAAAGCTGCAGCCCCAGCACTGCTGAGAGGTGGGGTGTCACTTCCAGCTGGAACATCTAGGGCTGTAGTGTGCCAGACAGACTGCCTTGGCCAGGTTTCCCAAATGCTGTACCCAGAGACAGACTGTACAGAGCATGCCCTGCACAGAGAACACCACCGTTGTGCTGCAGTTATTCCTCTGGGACCCAGTGTCACCCACAAATCCTGAACAAATGGAGAAATCCGTCTGCAAAAGACACATCCAGAGAAGCTCTGAATTGCAACAGGATGGGCAGTGCCCAGTCAGGTGCTTCCTGTTTGTTTTGTACTCCTGTAGGCAAGAGAATCCATCTTCATCTTTTCCCTGAAGCAAAGCTGAGTAATGGGGCCCTGCCTAGATTGCTAAAGGGAAGGTAGGACCTGTCCTCCATGTGCACTGAAATGAACTTGAGGAAAAATGTGAGAAACAGCCACCTGAACTCTTGCATACCACTTCTAGGGCCCAAGAGAGAGTTACATCAGCAAAATTTGGGCAGCTTCAAGGTTTTCTTAACAGTGTGGTGACATCCACACTACAGGCTTTGGTGAACCTGCCAAGTACATGGCCGAGTTGGTAGGACAGATTTCACTCAGTCTCTCAGTGGGTCTGTTTTGCCACTGACTAGAACTTCAAAGAAGATGAAAAATGTTACCTGCTCAGACTAGCTTGCATGGATGGTGCCACAAACTTTAGGGGAGGAGTTAATTTGACATGTCTTAACTTGTACAGAGAGAGGAATTTCCTTTAAATCATTATTGCTCTACCAGCCATAAAATCTCAGGTTTCCATTTGTGCACGACACTTCTTCAAACAAAGGCATTATACTGCATGTATAGTTAAAATCAGACCCGCAGGAACTGCAAAATTGACTGTGTCTTCTGAAGAAGTAGCTTATAGAAGAAAACCCAGCAACTCTGGAGAAAAGGCAAAATTTTTCACAAAATTGGGACAAGAAAAAGAAAAATCCCTTACTCTTGTATTTTGTTTCTACCACATGGTGTGTATGTTTATGTCTTCCACTGCATGAGAAAATGGTTGCACAGTTGCCTGGAAATCTCAGTGCAAGGTCCCTCCTCCCCAGCACAGTTCAGTCTCATTAATCTTTTCAAGGTCTCCCCTTTCCACTGTCTGTTGCCCGCCCTTCTCCTGGGCCATCCCTGTCTGTTATTCTCTCCTGCCAAGGTTGCTCTTACGTCTGTTCTTGTTCCATTCTTTCTACCTCCCCCCTTCTGTTAACATCTTTCATGCAAATGCCACTCACCTTCTCTGTTGTCTGTCTTGCTAACTCATCCAGTCTTGATCCCTTTCCAGAGCAGCTGAAAGGCAGGAAATTGGTAGAAACAGGAGAAACAACAGCTTTCAAACCTGGCTAGAGGACCAGTGTTTCTGCTGTCACTCATGAGTGGAAGTCTTTGCAAAGAGACTCTGCCTTTCTGCTCTAGGTGAAGACATTGTGTTCTCACACAGTGTCCCAGTTGTAATAAAAAGGCTTGTACACTCTGACTGTAATAGCAGAGGAGAGAGAGCAGGAAGGGCTGGGAGGCTGTGTTCAGCTTAAACTGCAGCAAATAGTACTTCCAACTGGGAATAAGGGCAGTCCATGGTGTCAGCTGCTCTATTTCTGATTCATAGATCAGGAGGCCTCTGTTTTCCACAGCCCCGAGTTCAGCAGGTAGCGTGGCACATGCACTTCTGCAAATGCCAAAGCAGACAAGTGATGCTCACTCACTGGCAGTGGTCTGGCCACTGATATTCCAAAATTAGGGATTCTGTTCCATTCCTGCACGCTGAGCGCAGCAGCTTAAAGCGCTGTCGCCACCCTTGCTGCATAGTTTGCTCTCAGTGCACAAGTGACACAGAGTGTCCTCTCACTGCAGAAGCGGGACAATAGCTCAGGATTTACAGAGCCTGAGGGAATGATTTGCTGGAGCATACAGTATTGGCCTGGTGCCACTACCATGGAGGTCAGGGTCGAATTGGCCACTGGCTTATGAAGCAGCTGGTACTATTGAAAAATGCCACCCTTGGGCTCTGTGAACGTGGGCTGCTTTCTCTATCCCACAGTAGAATTGAAAACATCTTTCATCTGCAGCACTGTGGAGAGGATGGGCTATCTAGACAAATGCAGATGCAGAGAAGAGCTATCTAGACAAATGTCCTTTTCTTCCTAACAGCACTTGGAAATCTGCCCTTTAACCAGACTTCAACACAATCTAACAAAATCACAACCCTTTAAACAGGAACGTCTTCCCTACATAGATTTGTATGCAAGCAGAAGAGTGAGAGCCCAGCAGTTGTCAGAACCCATCTAAGGCCACATCCAAAACTTCAGTTGAACTTAGTTTCTTGCAAGAACCTATCCTGTTTGGTAGTTTTTCCTCCATGTTTAAATAAATGCCCAGACTCAAGAAAAAGGGACACAATAAAAATCCTGGGAGAGCCACTATGCATGACTGTCACAGTTTAAGCATCATTGTTGTGCTTTTAGATACAGACATATCCAGGCACTGCAATGCCAGCAAGTAGAAGGACCATCTGAAAATAATTTTAAAACTTAAGACACGCCACTGAAGTAATGAAACATGGAAGCAAAGAGCTAAAAGGACACCAAAATGAAGCCTAAAGAGACTTGCCAATGTCAACAGACAGAATCTGCTGCACACAGCCTTAACAGGAAGCAGGAATTCCTTGCCTAGGGATGTCTTCTGAACAAAAAGATTATATGACTGAGATTATAAACTAAGAGTCTTGTCCCTTGGGTAGTACCAGCCAACAGGTCTGTGCTGAGATGGCAAAAGTAAGTAATACATGTTGTTATCTCAGAGCGCATTAAAAGGCTGAGGTGGAGATGGTATTTTTATTGATGTTTAAGTCATGCTTTTTTCAATAAAAATGTAATTCTGTGTTCCTACAGTGATTCTTCAGCTGTGGAGGTCCAGAGTCTAAGGTCAGGCCTTCATAAATGGGAATTTACTCATGCTCAGCTGACTGATGCTGCCCTTTATATGGACACATCAATGATACGAGTTAAACTGCCTCACCCACTTCCACTAATCTCCTTCCTTTTTTATACCATTTTGTCAATGCAACCTGGAAGCAGAGATGACAACTCAGACCTGCAAGAGTGAACTTTGGCTGCTGTGTGAAATGTTTACCCTGACCACTGTGTAGTGTCACCCACCAGGCTGCAAAATCAACATGAACTACATGATCTGATGGTTTAGATAACACTCACCAACAGAGACAGAGCAAACTGTCATACTCTTAACTAGTGCCTCATGAACTGCAGCACTGCTCAGGTGTAATATACTCCTCCACCCAAAGAAATGACACACACAGCTTTACATTTCAAATCCCACTGTGCTCATGTACAGAAAAGGGGACATAAGCATGGCCTACATACTGTTAAATGGGAGTAGAGGGGGCTGCTCACAACACAAGCTTTTGGATGCCTGCTTGTACTAGAAAGAACCTATAGTCTTAAGAGTTTACCCTATTTCAGGCTATGGCTCTAGAACAGTAGTCTCTTCGGAATGCTGTTAGCACTGATACCTTGCACTGTCCTCAATCTGTCCTTCAGAACTCTGCCTGATGCTCCCTGGAAAATTTCCCAGAGTGGTTCAGCTGACAGTAGTATTAAAAATCACAGCATGTGTCTGTAGTCTTCTTTGTATCAGACATTCAGAGATAAAACACTGCAGAGATGCAATTGTTGCAGCTATGTGCTCTTAAAAGACTGCATCTGTCCCAGGGAATGTCTTTACCAGGGCTGACATCTCCAAGCAGACAGCTGCAGATCTCATCCAGTGAAAACAGTTTTTTCCCCTAACAACTATATAATTTCAAGTCTTTGCTGCAAAATCCCCTACTCAAGTTTTGCCTTTAATTTGAGGGTCATTCATGCACAAAACCTCTTAGATCTTTCCACTGGCACACCAAAATAAAGAGTAACACTATTATTCATGCCAGTCACTGCTACGACAGCCTCCCTGGCACACTAGTTTCCCAGGAATGCTGTTGAACAAATACCTTGTGCTGTCCTCCTTGTCTTGTCCTTGAGAATTCTGCCCATTATTCCTTGGAAATTTTCCCAGAGTGGTTCAGCTTACAGCAGTGCTAAGAATCACAACACTCATCAGTAGATGGTTTTATATCAGGTGCCCTGGGATACAATGTAGCAGAGGCTTGATTAGCACAAATTTAGCTCTGTTATATCCCCCTCTTGGTTATTTAAAAAAGAAAGAAGGAAAGGAAACAATAAATAGTGAAGAAAGTCAACAAGAAACCACAGTCCGTTCCTTAAGTGGTAACCAGGCTACTGTGCTTTGGAACTTTTCCTGATACAACAAAAGACACCATGAAGACAAGAACTTTGGCAGCAGTGGTTTTGAACTCCACAACCCCCTACTTTCCTCTGTTTTTCTATGCATATATTCCTGGAAATATAATTGTCTGCTTGGGAAGCAGTCAGCCTCCAAATGAATACCTAAGCAGCAGCAAGCCTCTGGAAATTACTGTTGCTATAATCAAAAGATTTTCAGCAAAGCAGCCCCAAATTCCTGAATTAACCGATGTCCTCCTTTGCCTGACCACTGTCACCATAGTGACGACAGGAGCTGCTGCTGACCCACTGCCCTGTGGCTTGGGACGGAGGTGAGCGGGACGCCGTGCTGGGAATGAAGTGACTTGGACTTAGGGCCCGGTGATGGGGATGTGGGCTGTGGGACCAGGCACGGGGAGCAGCCTTGGGCACACTGTGGTGGGAAAGGCGGTTTACAGAGCAAAGAAGTGCAATTCCTGCCTTGAATGCCAGCCTCGAAGGGCCAGCACTGCCGGAACTGTTGCAAGGTTACCAGAGGAGCCGGAGGGTGAAGCAAAAAGAGTTGATGATGAGGAGTATGAGAAGGCATTCACAGCAACACAGCAAACACGGTGAAGCGGGACCGGGAATGAGCAGATTCATTCCCCTCGATATCATTTGTGTGGACTGCTCCCTCTCCTGGGGAAAACTTGATGAAAAAGAAAAAACTAAAAAAAAAAAAATCACAACCCAAACCAATTCTTCAAGCAAACAATGCACCCCTAGAGCTCACAGGCAGACAAGCCCCTTGCTTCCAGGTTCAAGTTGGAGAGGGAAAAGTGCAAGACCCCTGTGCTGCCCTTCCCAGACAGCCTTGTCCTGGCTACATGAGCCTGTGGTGGTGAAGCCAGGTGTAACCTCCAGACTCGTGCCCAGCTAAGCACTGCGCCAGCCTGTGCAGACAACAGCAACACTGTCTTCTTCCTGCTTGGTGCTGCTTCCAAGCCCCATCCAGACCATCCTCCACTCTCAAATTACTGGAGTTGTCCAGTGGCGCAACAGGTGAGGATTCAGGAAACAGTGTTTGCAAGCACTTTTCAGAGTAAGTGCTGGAGTACAATTTCTTCTTTGCTGGGAACTGGACAGAAATCACCACTTCCAGTCTTTAGTGCTGGTCAGGACTGACAATTTTAGCCACAGAAATAAATTTCAGAATCTGTGGGTGAGGAAATGGAAGGACAGTCTTGAAACATACTCTCATGGTGAGAAATATTCACTACTTACCTAATCTTTGCTACTTTAGGATTCCAAAGTCCAGTTAAAATCTTTGCAGTGAAGCTAGCCCAGAAGATCTTGCAATAAGATTAGAACCAGCTGGTGAAAAATGGCATGTTTCTGCAGCCAGTAAATACCCACATGAACCAGCCCTAGAGAGGTGAAAGGCTCTGCTGAGCTTAACAGCTCATGAGCATGTACCATACTGGCTGAAACTGGCGTGTGAGTAATGCCTCTTCCTTCTAAATCCTTTCCCAGTTGATGATCTCTGCTGTGGAAAAGCAGTGATTTAAATGCACACAATTAAAAATGAGAAAAGAATTATTTCCATTTTACAGGGAGAGGGACAGGCTTGCCTGTAAGCAGAAAGCAGCAGCAGGGTGTAAAAAAACCAAGTAAACGAATACTTTCCAAATCCCTGGAATGTGACCAAAGTCCTCCACCTTGTCTACTTGCATGTGCTACAACAGCTTTGTGGAAGCTTTCATCCTGGCGATGCAAGGATGTAAAAAAGCCTTGCTTGATTCTTAATAGTCTCTGAGAGTTATCATATGATACCACGTCAGGCAATCACGCAATCAGCAAAGGTCACAAGACACGCAGCCATTCCTCTTGGCTTTACAGCTGCTTTCCACAGCCAAGACTCCTCCTTACACCATTTTGAAGTCAAGTGCAGCAGCATTCCTCCCTGCCAAGCCAGTCCCAGTGGAAGCCCTGCCATAAGTCAGGCCCTGTAAGGGGCACATAAATTTTTGTGTCTGCAGGTGCCAACAAGATAACCATAATGGATTTGTGACATCTAATTAGTCTAAATGGATTCTTACTGGCTGCAACTGCATCTGCTTGGCAACATAAAAGAGGTGCAAGTCTCACTTGTACAGATATGGTAGGTTGGGGCAGGGGTGAAAGTTTTTCCAAAAGATAAAAAGGAATGTAGGAAAGTCACTGTTGCCCTATGTCTTCTACAATCTAAAAGAAAAAAGAGGCGTTCTAATAATTTTACTGTTCTAACTACGTGAGATAGAGGTACCTAATTCAAGGCTCATACTACAAACATAAAAATTTGCATAACTAGGAAAGGTCCTTGGCCTGGGGAGCTTATAGCTTTATTGGACTTAAAGGCTTTATTAGGTGATGGGCAGGACTGTTGTAATGTATTTGAATTGTGATAGTGTGCCCCAGCCAAACCATCTTTAGTGCTGTATAGATTTAAGATTCTGTTGTGTGTTGGTGAAAAATGCTTATACCATATTTGCCATCTTGTCTACAAAAAGCCCTCTAGAAAACAGTAAACACTGGGGGGGCACAGGAATGGGCAGCCTTGACCTTGATGAGTTCCAGCTGTGTTGAACCAGGTGTTTCTACTGAGGAGCAGAGAGCAGCCGGCCCTCGGGGAGGTGCCTCAAAAGAGAGAGAGAGGAGGCCAGGGGGAAATGACTGCTGCTGAGAAAGCCTGCAAACAGTGCAGGAGAGAAAGACTAGAGCAGCACTACCCAGAAAGAAAGCAAGAGGGAAGCAGCTTTAGGTGATAGCAGCCTCCTTTGTAGCCCTGGACTGAGAGTCGGGGTTTTTTGTTTGCCGACACAGGACCATCTCTGTTTTGCAGATAGAACACAGATCAGGAGCCAGACTTCAAATGCTTTGGTGATGTGTAAGGCAAGTCTAGTAAGGCAAGTCTGAAGGAAGCACAAGAGTAGGAGAAGTAATAAATATAAGGTGGAAATGTTCAGGACTATGAAAAGTAATACCCATTGCAATCTTCCCTGAGCAGTGTAGCCAAGAAGTCTTGATTCCCAGGCACTCCAAGTGCTCTTTTCCCCCAGAGACTGCCCCTCTGCTGCTGGGCCTGCAGCATGGAATGGCAGCATGGGGTGGCTCAGGCTCCACAGTGCACAGCCCTGTGCTTGTCACCAGCCCACCTCGACCACAGATCATGTGTGCAGACTGGGTGGGCTGCAGTGGAGGGGCAGGTTCCCTTCTGCCTCTCTTGGCATGCTACTTCTGGCAGAGGCATTTCTCAGTAAGTTGTGGAAAAGCTCAGTTCTCAGGGCCCTTAACCCACTAATAACTATGACTACTCAGTCACTGATTAAAAGCATTTAAATATGCTATAGATGTGGTAGAGCCTCCTATCTCCTCACCTTCCTTTCTGTGAGTCAATTTAACTTTCTGGAGCACCCAACCTAAGCCATACTTTCAGAGCAGATCAGCATTCGGGTACTGTTCTGCTTTTTCTAAACAAGTAAAATTTTGATTCTGGGACCCAGTTCAAGGGCACACAAGCAGGTTATAATAGCCAACCAAGATTTCTTGCACCCTTGACCACTGTCACCCCTGACTGGATGTCCAAGTCAGTCAGGGAATTCTTAAACCTCCACAGAAGGTCTTTTCTCTGCACTTTAATCAGTGTTTAGGAGTTCAGTGCTATTTCAGAGTGTATCACTGCTGTGTTCTCTTAAGGCAGCCAGTTCATGGGGTTTTTTTGCCTCCATCTCTTTGCCACTGTAACTCTGATGTCCTTCAAGACCACTGGGATATGTGGTAGACTGTTGCTGCATTGTTCTGGGTAATTCTTGATCTAAAAAAAAGGCATGGGCAAAAGTGAGAGTCCAGAGATTAAACCCCATGGTTTCTCCGAGAGCAGCAAGGCAGGGCTGCAGAACAAAGAAAAATGGCCACATAGCCTGGATTGAAGGAATATCAGGTAGTGCTCAGCTACATTTTTCATTATTTGTATTCATTCATAATTTTTATTAAGACTTCACTGAAATTATTCTACCAGGTCTGCTCAGATAATAAATACCTCACAGTGTGGGGGAGAATAGCAAGTAAACCAAACATGAGAGAGTTCAGCATTCCAGAAAGAGATGCTGCCTAGGTGGCCAGAATCTTCCTGCTGCTGATAGCATGTAGCATGGAGGTACAACCCCATAGCAAATACAAATTTAAAAGTACTGCATAGCAACAGGACAGGCAGCAGCCAACTAGCTCTCACTTGATTTTGGGAGCTCTAAGACCAGCCAACAACCCTTCCCCCTCAAGAACGCACACGACATTCCTGAGGTAAGTGTTAATACTGGATCTCGACCAAGAAAGAATTCCTATAGACTCAAGG
Source organism: Mystacornis crossleyi (assembly GCA_013400655.1). NCBI lineage: Eukaryota > Metazoa > Chordata > Aves > Passeriformes > Timaliidae > Mystacornis > Mystacornis crossleyi. The sequence continues at coordinate 86,300 of VYZQ01017896.1, forward strand.
GAGGAGAGGAGGATGATACACTGCTTGCTTCTTTCCACTCTTTTCCCCTCATGCCCCATTGCTCCTCTACTTGTAGTGCCCCTTGCACAAGGACCTTTAACATAGTAGCAAGCGGCTCCCAGCAGGATGCGAGGCACAGCAGCACGCGAGGCACAGCAGCACATGCGGCCTGCCTGCCCTTGGCAGGAATTGTTCTGACTAATGGAAACAGCAGAAACTCGAGAGACAGGCATGGAGAAGGCTGCAAAGTGCTGAAGGGGGAAACTCCTGGTGGAATGCAAAAGGATTAAAACCGGCAAGAGCACAGCATCATTCAGCACCAAGTTATTCCCAAACTGCCCCTGCCGAGCATGGATGGTTGTTTCCTTCCCCCGAAGAATGCTCAGATGCACTCCCTCACAGTACAAAACAATAAATGGCCAAACAGCTTGTAATTAATACACACTGGTTTCTTAACGGGAAGCAGGGCTGCAGAGCTGAGAAGTCCCTCTCTTGGAATCCTAGTGCCACCTTGTGCTGGGAACGGTAACAGTCAATGGATACAAGTGCTTGTCCGGAACAGCGCAGAAGGGCGAGAAGCCGTCGTTGGAGCAAAACTGCATTAAGTGTTTTGGCTTTTGGAAATCTTTCCTCTTGGTACCAACCAGCATCGCTCCCAATATCGCGCTGTAGGGCAGAGTCCTTTTACGAAGGGACAGGTGGGCTACAGCGAGCAACTCTTTGCAGGTTTGCCCTGACCCCAGACAGCAGCACCAAGTCACACTTCAGCTGTAACCCTGCACAGATAGCTGCAGCTGGCAGGTGCCAGTTCTGTCCTTGGCACAGGCAAGTCAAGGGAGAAACACGGTGTCACCTCAGACAGGAAAATTTTGCTGAGTATTATTGACTTCCCCTCTGGAGCCTGATTTGCAACAGGTAAACCCATGAGTAGTGCAGGTGTGGAAGATGAACCAGTAAAATGCAACAAGCATTTTACAGAGCAATTTCCAGATGAAAAATACTGCTATCCTAAACCAATGCGTAGGTGAGAAGAGCCAGCTGGCTTCCCTGGGGGAGATGAAAGGAGGGTTTGAGTTTCTTGTTTCTTTTAAAATCATTTCAAGACTTTTCTCCAAAGATGGGTTAAATTCCATCTGGTCAAATTATATGCTGAAAATGAACTTCTGAAAGTGCCTGCTTCTCTACACTGAGTTTTAGGGGACTTTAGCATAGTCAGCCTCATAGTTTTATTTGTTAGTTTGTTCAAAACTGAGAGGTTATTACTTTGAGAAAAGTTGTATTTCAAAGTCAGTCGCAAAGATTTTGCACTGCTGTCGATCAATTTAGTTTTATCTTTTTACAACTTGCAGCATTTTTGCAAGCTGGCTATGGAATTGCAGACAGTATTGCTTTGAGTTTTATTCACTTCAGGGTTTCTTTACAACTTAAAGGAGGAAAAGAAAAGCATTTTGAAAAATATTTCTGTAGCAAGGTAGGAATTCTCTTGCAAGCACCTTGGAAAGAAACGGTGTGAGTATCCTGCTCATGCAAACTGCTCACAACCAGAATTCAGTCACCTGAGTTTTAAAGTCAAGACTACAGCTAAGCACTCTTAAGGATTAAAACATCGCAAGAATAACACTGTTTTGTCTCGTAAGAATGATAAACCTAAGAAATTGAGAATTCAAGTTATGTTCAAAAGAAATCTGACTGTGCCACAGAAGTGCAATTAGAGAGGACAGCTCTTATCCCTAAGGGTCTTACACAAAGCATAATTCCAAAGCTACACATCTAAGCAGTGCCTCCAGCAAGACTAGGGATGCAGATTAGGGTTACCATTTAGGTACTTACTACAACGTAGAATCAGACTAAGAGAGCCAGATGGATCATTTTTCCGTTGGTGATTAACCACCACAACTGCGTGTGGGAGGGGGGATATATCTCAGCTTTTCGACAGAACCTAACATCACATCCTGAGGGGGAGGGAATATCATCACTGGAAATTTGAGAGTGCTGAAGCCAGAGAGAATGCCACCAGACTTGACTTTTGCCTTCCACTTCCTTCTCCCAGATTCCTGCCCCTTCAGCATTTGCAGTGCACAAGCTCTGATGTAACAGGATGGATGAACATCAGTAGTGACCAGTTCAGCAACCATGGCAGCAACGCAGCGCCGATGTCGGGATGTTGGTTCCCAGCAGCAGGGCTGCTCTTGGCTGCTTTGGTGCAGCACCTGCTGGGAGCACCGCTCAGAGCTCTTGCTGACAGCGAGCTCTGTAGCATGAGTTGTGAGGTGTCTTTTTACAACTCCAAACACTTCTCTTCTGGGGCAGCAGCTGCATCTTGTGTGCAGGTCAGCTGCATGGGATGAAAGTATGATATTGGAAAAGCCCTTCAAGGAAGGAGCTGAAGATAGGGTAAAGCATTAAACACCCCAGATGGAAGCAGAGAACACCATGTGACCCAAGTATTGCCCAGCAGGGAAGTATTCTATTTAACTGGATGCCTGATGCCATTGCCATGGTATCCATGTGCTCTGCCTGACAGTGCTGTGAGAAGGACATATAATAAATATGCTAGCACTAAACTACCGATTAGTGTAATAACACTATCCATAATGTTTTATTATATCACTCTTACTGACAGCCCAGCCTGACAGAGAAGTGTTACACACAAGGAGGCATGAGACAGTGATCAGCTCGTCCCTTACCTAACCTCTGTGTTCTCACTGGCAACACTTTCTCTTCCTACCAAACACTCCTCATAGCTTTTCCCTCTTGGCATTTCCTCTTCAAGCCTCTGGAAGTCCTGCATGTTCAGTCCATCCTGACACACTTTGTCATTAGAGCAAAGCTGGAATGGCTCAGACCAAACAGGTCCTGGCATCAGCAGGGTCCAACAGGAGAGTTTCTTTAACAACAAGGGCACACCCAAGGCTGGATCTCAAAGTTTGCTGTTACTCCTGAAGTTGGGAAGTGTTGTCTGCTGAAGAATTAGTGAGTTGGTGTTATTGGAAGGTAATTCCTTCTGGACTGTTGCCTACTGTGACTGGATGGGCTGTGGCTAATGTTTGGCTCTAGAACATTTTCTGTGGGCCTTGCACTTGGGCTACAGAAAGGCACTTAAATTTCTCCATCTGGAAAGACTACCCTTCTGTCCTGGTATTCAGTACAATCCAAGAGATTCTGATAGCACTGAACTATCCAGCAGCCCTGTCCTAGTGCTGCATACACAAGGTTTATGCAAATGTGAATACAGTCATGTCCTATCCATTATATTTAGCTGTCTGTCATTCTCTGCCTTACATCACAGAATCATAGAATGGTTTGGGTTGGAAAGGTCCTTGAAGATCATCTCATTCCAACCCTACTATGATGGACAGGGACACTTTTCACTAGACCAGGTTGCTCACAGCAACCATCCAGCCTGGCCTTGAACACTGACAGGGATGGGGCATCCACAACTTGTCTGGGCAACCTGACCTAGTGTCTCACAACCCTCACAGTAAAGAATTTCTTCCTAAAATCTAATCTAAACCTACTGTCTTGCAGTTTATAGCCATTGCCCCTTGTCCTATCACTTGTGAAAAGTCCCTCTCAAGCCTTCCTGTAGGCCCCCTTTTAGTGCTGGCAGGTGCTCCAAGGTCTCTGTGGGGCCTTCTCCAAGCTGAACAACCCCAGCTCCCTCAGCCTGTCCTTATAGTCTCTCAGCCTCCAGCCTCATGGAGCGTAGGTGCTCCAGCCCTCTGACCATCTCTGCGCCCCTCCTCTGGACCCGCTCCACGGGTCTGTGCCTTTCCTGTGCTGAGCACTCCAGACCTGGACACAAAACTCCAGGAGGGATCTTATGACAGCAGAGTAGGGCCAGATTCATTCCCCTGACCTGCTAGCCACATTTTATTGGATCTACCAGTTTACCACCAATTCTGTTGTAAAGTAGTGTGTTGGTAATTACACAGAATCACAGAATATTCTGAGTTGGAAGGGACCCACAAGGACCATTGAACCAACTCTTAAATGAATGGGGACTGAAGTTAAAAAAAGGACAGAAAATCTAATTATGAAATAGAGCTGACTTCTGATGAACACCATAAAGCACCAGTGGAAAACTCTATGGTTTGTTAGATCCATTGGTAGCTCCACACTTGACTCAAACTCGCTACCAAACACACAAATTTGCTTGTTAAGCTAAAGCCATTCCCAAGCAACCCTGTTTCACTGGCCCCATACCTGTTTCAGCACTGAGATACCTGCACATTCAACATGGAGTCCTCCAACAACACCACCACCACCCAAGCTTCTGTGCCTGTGGCAGGAACTGCTATGATCAAATTTCTTGCAAGGATGAATCCAAGTAAAATTACAGTGGGGAGAAGTAGTAACTCTGAAACAACCGGTATACCATGCAATAATAAATATATTTGTAAAATATTTGTAAACAAGGTATGTGAATTCAAACACAGCTGCCACAGAAGTTCCCTTGGTTGGCAAAAACCAGGAGCTATAGCAGGCAGAAAAGAACAAATGTTACTGTTGCTGCCATGAAGTGCTGCTAAAGAACAACAACCCACCATAACCTCCTTACTTTGTGAAATTGAGTTTAGAAAGGGGCAACAGAGATTTTGCAAGGCCATAGGTTTACTTAAGACCCAGCACAAACAAGAGAATACTCATTGGGGAGGGGGATTTAGGAAAAGGCATGATACTAGAAGATACAATGCAAACTTAGATAATTTTAATTTTCAGAAGGTCTCATTCTGTACAGCTCCCAAGCCTTAAACCTTTCATTCTAAAAAGGGCAACCAACCATACAATTACGGGAAGCAAAGAAAATCTGAGCTGATTTTAAAGAAGGTAAACTGGTAGTATTAGATAAGGTAAAATGCACAAAAAGAAAAAAAAAAAAAAACCAGGCAAAAGCAGACATGAACATACTTTGGGTACATGAGGGGCTGGCAGCATAACTGTGACAGGATGCTCCCAAATCTGCAACCAGCCTGCCATTTTCACAGTGGTTGGGATGGTTCCTGTATAGCCCAACAACCCCTTACACGTAACACACAACAAGCTGGCAAAGCCCATCCATAATAAACTTCCGCCAGTTCTTCATCCTGCTAAAAGGTGCTGTGGTCACCTCAAACCTACTCAGCTGTGGCATCTTTTCTTACCAGTGTCTTGGGCAATGAGAGATCAAGGCTGGACAGGGTCCCTGACAGTCACATCACTATGAGCTCCACAGTGCTTTGCAATCTGGACAAGAAACGTGGCCAGGCTGTCGGGTTCTCATACAGGTGACAAACATTCACCTCCCCCTAAGGTTATGGAAACACTGAGATCTGCCAATTCACTTATAATGATGCAAGAAAAATGCCCACTTCCTGTGTTGGAGGCATGACTGGGGTTGTGAAGCCCTGCCTACCTGACCAACCTGAAGGAACACATCCCATTGTTTTCAAAGTGTCATTGTTTCACAAACATCTGTATAGCAGGACATGGCCACGGAAATGACTAGGAGCTGTTGTTCCAGATTCTCCAAGACAAGAAGGTTGTTCAGGGGACAAGACCAATCCAGAAATCCTGATCCCCAGTTACTTGTACTTATCTTAACAATAAAGGAAAAGGAAAGCAGCTCTCATTAGGGGGTTGGCCAAACTGTGAGTTAGGAGGATCATCTACTCCAGGAAAACAGCTTCTCCATCTGAGGGCAGGATTCACTTACTATTTCTTCCCTGTTTTATCATCTCTTCTCATTGCTTGATGCTGGTTTAGCAAGCTCTAACCCTGCTCTTGAGCACACTGGTCATAAATACCTGTAACAGCGGGCAAGGTTTATTTGCTACATTGACCCTCTTTCCCTCACATGCTCAGGTGAATGACATTTCTGCAAACCAACCTCCCGCACTTCAACCACAGAGGTTGCCAGAGGAGCACTGAGTATGAACCTACAAGCAGGGGCAGCAGGGACATGGAAGGGCTCTAAGTAAAAAGTGCTGAGACTGTTCAGCTTTCGCTGGTACAGCCACACGTGCTTGTAGGGCACAGCACCCAGTGATAACAACTCTGAATTCTGCAAGAAAGAGCTGTATTAGTGTCATTTGTCATCAGCTGCTTCCTGGACACTTCCTACTTCAAGGCAAGCCCTTAATAACCCATCTCTCTCTATCTCTCTCTCCTTTAACCTATTTTATAATAGAGTACAATTACAGTCCCCACAAGACAAGCCACCACAGCTGTGAGCATACTCACCGAAGTGTTCCTGTATTCTTCCTTGAACTGAAGGCCAAGCTCTGACAGGATGAGCCGAGGACTGCACAGACAGACCCACCCACATTGTAAAGACATGCACACCCTGGCATGACACAGGGCCTTTTTCAGAGACTGAAGTTACAAGTGTTAGATTGAATTCTACACGTAAGTCTCTCCACTAATGCTTTCACCACTGGTTAACACAGTGACCATGTAACTCAAGCTCTTGATCTTTAGGGCAGATAGAGTTGGATTTGACATAAAAATCCTGAGCATCCAACAGTGGAGTCAGCTGACCCAACACCATCTGTTTCAGGATGAAACTTGTGTTTCTACATCCCTAGATAGAAAAACTTGAAACCTTAATCCACAGTTGAGTAGAAACACAAATACCACAGACCAAAGCAATATACAGTTATGTCAACTCTGATGTTTCAGACCTGTTTGAAAGAAATGGCTTAGAAACAAGCTGATTTATACATACAAACAATCCATTGTGCCCAGAAGTTTCCTAACATTCTTTTATTAAAAATCAAAGAGCCAAAGATCGCCCTGATGCTCTTCATTGTTATAAAGCAGACTCTGAAGTATTAAGTGAACTATGAATGAGCAAAGAACTCCAACTGATGCAGAGTTTAAAACTAGGTTTACAGTTTCCTATTTTATTGGCATGGATGTATTTCTAAACTTAAAAACCCTTCTGGCAAGTTATCTCAATTTCTTATGACAAAATTTCTCACAACACACAAATATTTACAACATATACATATTTTTTCAGTCTTTTACAACTGGTTCTTAAAAGACAAACAATCCATAGGTTACCACAGAACAAAAGCTGTGACTTAGTTGTTTTTAATTTGATAAAACTATCATAAGTTAAAGTGAATAGATTTTTCTTTAAATTCCTTGTAGCATTTTACAAGTGCAACAGAAAAATATGAAGAACCAATTTAGGATAGCTGCAGTTCATTGGATAAATGTTGCCCGTCGTAATCACATTATTTCACAGCAAATTCTTGAAAAAATAAGCACCAATCATTCTTGCAAAGAACAATTTTATCTAAAAGTATTGAAAAGTGTTAAATACAAGGTGTTTAATTTAAGTAACAAGCAATAAATACACCATATCCAAACTTTATTCTGCATACTGCTACCCTTGTACATATAATGTACTAAAAAGTCAGCAAATTGTCAACACCTTTTCGTATTTTTTTTCTCTTTTTTTAAAGAAATCAATTTGACTTCCAACCAACGGTTTGCTACTATAACAAAGGCCACAAACAGTACGTCTGGGACAGCATACAGTGTTAAAACTGACAAACTCCAAGGGGGAAAAACCATCTAGCAAATAAATCGGAAAGCTGTAGATCATTGCTGGTGATATTAACATATACTAGAAAACCTTAATATGCTGCTACTATGATTTTGTAAATTGTTTAGTCAAATATTGTAAGAGCAAACTAATGCTCCTACTGATCAAAAATAATTCTGTAGCCACACTGTATTCTCATTGTCCTGCATGGAAAGATCTGATGC
>VYZQ01017898.1:5935-26456 GCA_013400655.1 Mystacornis crossleyi
TCTTGAAAGAAGCTTAGAACATAAAACCTGCCTTTATTTTAGTTCTTCAGTCTCTTTCACATTAAGAAAACACAGAATCAGCTCATTATAGTCATAGTGTTTGAGCTCCATACCCTTCCTGGGTCCCCTGCTTATGCTGGAAATCCATATGATTTAGATAATAAGGGCTGTGAAATGACTCTTTTATTCAGTGAAATAGTTGTTTTTTTAAAGGTTCCTGATTAGACTATCAAGATGGGATAAACTGCATTTCTGCTTCAGTGGTCAGAGGAATTTCAGAGGCATGCATCTTCATTAAAAAATCATGTATTTATTACCTTTCTATCAAAGAGATATATTTATTTACAATTTATATTTATAATTTTTTTTAACTTTTATTATCTTTGTGACTTTTTTGTAATACACCAATCTATCAAATAAACTAGTGTGTTTTTTATATTGCAGTATAAAATATGACATCAACGACTCTGGGGATGTGACACATTTCACTCTTGATGCAACCCCTACAAGTTAAATAAATGATGCATTGGATACATCTGATCTAAAATATTTCTGTTTGCTGCCAATGCAACAATGCATATCTCCAGTGCTTTCATCGTCAGCATTTTCTTCCATTTCTATGTTATGATTTCAGGGCTCCTGTCTGCAACAAAACAGAGTATTTCCCTAATAGCAGAACTTTGTAAGTAAGTAAACACTGAAGAGATCCCAACCCTGCTCACAGGCCCCGTAAATGAGGACCCTGAGTGTTTTGCACAGGTGTGATTTGGGCAGCACTGGTGTTGCAGTGCTAGCTGGTGGAAAGTATCAGGGCAGGGCACCCTCCTGTTCATCCACTCCTTATATTCTCTCCTGGAGCGTGGTTTTGAAGTCAGTAGTTTCCAGTGGTTGGGAGAGCAGAAGAGGAACGCAGAAGGCCCGGAGCAGCATGCAGGAGCCGGGGGATGATGTGCAGCAGGGTCCCTTCCCTCGGGGGTGTGTGTGCATGGGCTTAGGGGGACAGGCTGCACACAGATGGCCTGGCTGCAATGGCTCCTGTGTACGGGACTAATCTGAGCCGAAATAATTTTGAGAAAGGGTGGTACAAGGGGCTTTAATGGGGTAGTGCCAAGTATCTATTGTAGTTACACAGGGATGGATTTAGAAGTGAAAGATCAAATTATTGGGGGGAGGGAAATCTCTTTCTTCCATTTTTTTCTCTGTTGAAGTGCAGATTTGCACAGGGACAGTCACTTAAAATTAAGTTCTGGGGATGTTACCACTGAGTGGAAAATGATTTCTCAAATGATTGAAAGATGCAATGCCTTCTTCTTGCATATTTCAAAGAGGACTGCAAGAGTATTGAAGAAAAATGTTCAAAAACAATGAAAACATTGTCACTTTTGACATTTCCCCCTCCTCGGAGACTGCAAACAGCATCTGGGTAGCTATGGGTCCCTGCTCTGGCACAAAGCTGCCAGCTCTTCCCAGGAGCATAGCCTTGAGCAGCACAGTTACAGAATTGTCCAAAACCAGATGGTGACATCGGAGCCGAAATTACTCACAACTGAAATGCTTTAGTCCTAAATTCCTCCCTGATGTTGCTCCATCAAAGCCAATTACTTTGGCCTCCTCAGCCAGCATCCTTCTGAACTTTGCCAAACCTCTTTGGCTTGTTCCTGTTGCTTGCAAATGGTTTTAGAACAAGTCCTCTTCCCATCCCACAGTCAGAGAGCTTGGTCAGTGGGCAAGGGTGTGTTACTGGGGAAAGAGCTGTCCCCTGCCTATGGATTTGCACTTGACCTGAAGAGATTATGTACGATGTGTTAACAGTGGGTCTAATAAAGCTGGAAGGTTTTTAGAATTTGTTATTTATTGCTTGCATCAAATTCTTCCAGCTGCTATAAATGCTCTCTTCTCCAGAGAATGTAAAATGATACAATGTAAAAACTAAAAATCTCACTCACTGGAGTCCACAAACACTTGGCAGCTAAGCTGCTACGCAGCTTAAGGAGCGCCGGGCTGGCTCAGCAGACAAAAGCTTGACAAGGTCCCTTCTTTCCTGGTCACTAGTTCAGATCCAGAGGAGGTTGGTAACCCCCAGCTGCTTTCCCTGGGGGATGTGATGGAGCTGCCCAGTGTAAGCCAAGAGCTGCTGGACAATGAGTAGTCCTCGCTCCTCCAGCCTCCCCTGCTGCTGTGCTGGTCTTCAGCCACAAAGATGAGGTCGTGGGTTGGAAAGCAAGTGGGCTGAGAAAAGTGTGGGGAGGGTGAGACATGTCAGAGTAGGGCTGGAAACTCTCCCCACCAGTGTCACACTGTGAGTTTATTATTTCCTTGTAGATGCTTTGATATGTGCCAGGTTCCCATGGACGCTGTGCTGTGCTGACAGTGTTGTCTTACAGGCAGAGGCAGGAACACAAAAACTGGTTTTCCCCCCTTTTTTGCTTCCCACCCAGAAGCAACTTGAGTGAATTTCCTAGAGCTACCTCAGTTAAAAAATGGAGAAATGGGAGAGCCTTTGCTTAACACAGTTCTTCAGAAATGACGTTTCCTGTGGCTTAGTCACCTCACAGTGCCACACGGATCATGGCACAATGCTGTAGTACTGCACTGGTTGGGAATGTTTCCAACACTGCAGTGCTGAAGTCACAGTGAAGGGGAAGAGAACACAAATGTTTGGACTCTCAGTTTGTCTTTGGCCAGGCATGTACGGAATGGGAGAGTTTGTCTTTGAGCCGAATGTTTCTCTCCACAGGCTTCAGTTTGATTGTATTTAGGATTTAAGGGGCTGCAGTTCCATGCCAGGCATTTCAGGTGCTTCTTCCCTGTATTCCAGGAAGAAATATAAACCCACAGCATTGGTGACGAAATAAATAGTGGACCAAAATGTTTTGTTAAGGAGTCATCCTTCCCTTGGGAGAGGCAGGGCTCATGGTGGGGGGTCAGGTCTCTGCTGACCATGGAACTCCTCATACTGATCTGTAATGCAATGCTGCATTTCCCTTGCGGAGGGGGGAACGCCGCTACATCTGGTAATGATGTTATTCTTATTGCATTCGTGTGTTGCACTGCTGTATGAACCTTGGAAGCATACAGCCAGCCATCTGATCCAGCTTTTTCTTGACTCTACACATTCACTTACTCATCAGCTCTGAGGCATATTGACTTAATTCCCTCTGTTTTCTAATGCTGTGTGTGGTTTAATCACATCCCCAGGAAGAGGTGTAATTATTAAACCACAGGAAAGTTAATGACTGGTATTTGCTCTTCAGCATAACCCATTTCGGTGTCTGGGGTTTGGCATGTCATCCAATGGGAAAACCAGCTCCAAGACATAATCCTCAAAGCACACATGATTTTCCAGAGATTTATGCATCTTTTTTTCCCCCCCATATATCAGTTTTAACAATAGCTTTGCTGGTTATTTTAGAAAACTGTGTTTTCTTGATCAAGCTTACTGTGCTGAAAATTCTTCCTTGAAATTATACCATGTTTTACTTGGGGGATGGGTATTACACCATATGCAAGCTATATTTTACATAAAATTTGCATACTTGTGAAATGTTGCCTACAATACTTGTCCTTACACAAATGCATAATTCAGGGGTTTTTGTTAAATCAAGAGCTCCCAATGTACTTACTTTGATTATTATGTATAAAATCCCTAGGAAACTGGATAACAATAGCTCAACATTTTCTTTACTGAAGGGATTTCCTGGCAGTCTCTCCATAGCAATTGTATATAACTAGCTCTTCGTTTGTCTTATGAATTATGTTTAACTAATGATCCACTACACTATAGAAAATTTTATATTGGTCAGAAGGAAGGGAATAGAACCCACCAGAAAACAGCACTTCTGCATTTGATTGGTACTTTATTTAGGAAATTATGATCTGAAGCCAAATTTTTCCATTTTTTTTGTCTATGAGATTCATTAAAAAATAGTAATAAAAGCTTAGAAACAGGGTTAGTTTTATCGTCTTTGTTAGTCTCCAGACAGTTTGCAAACCAAGCAAGAAATTTGTGAGCCATGGGCAGTTGAGGAGTCCCTATTCTCAGAGGAATTTAAAAGCCGTGTGGATGTGGCACGTGGGGACATGAGTTAGTGGCCTTGGCAATGCTGGGGAATGCTTGGACTCAGTGGTCTTGGAGGGCTTTTCCAACCCAAATGATTCTGTAATTACCGGCGGAGCTGCTGCGTGCACCCCTTGCTGTTCACACACGCCTGCCCCAGGGTTTGCTCTGTTGCCCAGACATCCCTGGATCAGACACCAGAGAGATTTTAGTATGGACTTTATTAGGGAATAGTTAGAGTTTGGTCTATGAGTGAAGGAGACTGGTGCAGGGATTGTGCTTTGTTTATTATGTTTGAAGTCCTAAGGTGGAGTGGGAAGGGCATACCAGTGACAGATAGGAAATAATTGTGTGATATCAGGGAAAACACCCATGGTATAGGGTGCTACTTTGTGTGAGGAAAGGAATCAGAACTGCAATGAGTAAATTTGAAATAACAATGTCTGTTTAAATAAACTGGTTAATAGCTCTGGAAATGGAGGTCTAGCAATATTTTCTGAAGTGAAGACGACCATGGTCTGCTTTGTGTTTCGCAGAGATGAATAAATCAGAATTGAATATTACTCAATTGCACTTTGATGGCTTTGCTTCCTGAGCATTTGTGAGACTAATTTGTAGGAATTAGTCTTATCATGCAGGAAATTTCCTTTCCCCCCTTTTCAGATGTTTAGTCTGAGCTTTATTTGGGGCTGCTCTTAAAAACTACAAGAAACCCATAAAGGGCTGGTACTGGTTTCGTGCACAAACTCAACACTAGCAGTTTTACTGTTTTACTACATTCACTTTAAAGACTGTTTCTGATTTTATGTATTTCAGTTCAAGAATGTCAGGATTCCTAATTTAAACTGGTCTTGAGGTCAAAAACAGACTTGAGGCTTTTGTTTAGGAATTTATAGTCATTTACACATCAAAGTAGATATAAAGACCTTCCACAGCACAGCAGCCTACTTCCTGGGTCTAAGGATTCTACGTGGTCTGGACCTGGAGAACCAAGCTTTGGGATAGAAATTCATCTTCCCTCATCCCAAATGCCTTGGCCACCTCCCCAGCCTGGCAGCTTAGTGAAGACAGAAAAGTGTCCCCATCACCAACAAAACTGCCCGACTGTGTAGGTACAGGTGAGTTGCACCAGTGGAGGTGACACAGAAGGTGCTTTCTGCGCGTCCCTTTGGCACTGGCAGGCTGAAAGGGGTGACATGTGGGGAAGCTGGCTGCCCTCTGCCATAACTGTGTGGCTATGCAGAATCTTAACTGGAGAAAATCAGATGATTTCTCAATGAAAATGTCCATGGCATGGGAATTGTTTTCATGTTTCAAGAAAGATGAAATCTAGGAAAGTGCTTTTGGTTTTGTGCAAGTGGGGATCAAAAAGAAGAATGTCACTAGGGAGAAGGGAAGCAGTTGTTCACTTAGAAAGTTTGAAACTTGCTTTTGAAGCAAGAGAACATATTGCTATTTTTTTCCCCTACTCTATAAATAACTCTTGGCAGGCAGAAACAACCTTGATTGCATGAGATGAAGTAGAGCAACCAGCAGGCTCTACAGCAGAATAAATGGCACAGTGCCAAGAGCTTCATCAAATGAATAATAGCTTCCACTTGACAATCAGTAAAGTGCCTCTTCTCCTGTGGATTTAGTTTTTAATGATGATTAGAGAGGATGGGCCCCTAAAATTTCTCTAGTAGAAATGACCTCCTAATAATTTCTGTTACTTGAAATGCTGAATTCAAAGCTATTTTACAGCTGCAAAACCAAAGGCACTGACATAAAGGAACTATTATCTTTGTAATTGTAGCAACAAGTACTAAATTTGTCATTGATTAAGAGAGATTTTTAAACTTTATGATTTTTCTGTTGCCGATGTCCCTTACATAGTATTCTGGGCTACCCAGATTGCTGTCCTTTGGAAGTAAAATGTTTGCTAAAGCGTGAAAGCGTATCTTGTGGATTAGGAATCCTTTCTATAGTACTGCCTTTGTTTAATTTAATTCCTTCACATGTTTTTTTCTAACATTTGGTACTGATGGTTGTGGGAAGCCAAGGGCATGTTTCAGTACGTGGAGCGTGGGAGAGCCCTTCCCAGGTGCGTGGTCAGGGTGGGAGGAGTGCTTTGGCAGTGGGGTGCCTCACAATGAGAACAAATAAGTAAATCCCAGTCATCACTTTCCCCAGGAACAGAGAGATTTTCCCTGCTCTGCTGAGTAAAGAAACCTGGGGATTTTGAAGCAGAAGGAGTTAATTGCCTTGAAAACCTGGACCTGCGACACATATCCCATGCAACCTTAATTTTTGTTTTGTTTTGTTTAAAATAAAATTGTAGAAAGAAACGTTGGAGAATGCTGTTAGACTCTCCATGGTGTTGTTTTAGTGGGGAGTTACAAGAAAGGCTGATTAGGAGTCAGTCCTTGATTAAAATGTAGAAGCAAATTGTAGTCTAGTCTAGGCTTCTGTCCTTGGGTTGTTGCTGCTGCTGGCGGCTCAGGACAACATGCACCACGCAGCATTTAATAACTTGCTGTAATTTTACGGAGCTATAAATTACTTTGTATGATCAGCTCCGTGATGAATGTCCCAGAGGTGCCTATCTCCCTGCAAGCGAGCCCAGAAGGGCAGCAAAAGGCTGTGCTGATGGGGCAGGCTCACAGGGGCTGCGTGCCCACCGCCTCCATCCCGGGGAGCACCGCGATGACATGGAGTCTCTTTCCAGCCCTGCCACCAGCTCTCAGTGGCCATGGCCACTCCAGGACACGGAGGCTTCCTGGGAAGCCCAGCTGGCCCTCCATCCCCTCTGTGAGAAGGAGAGAAATGATAGAGGGAAAGCAAGAAAGGAGACAGTATTCATTAATGATGGTTGGCATGAGGCTGTTGCTAAGAGAAAAAAAATGAGTGCTTGGGGCAAGTAAAATAAGCTCCTAAATGAATTTTAGAGCCAAAGGTAGTTTCAGAGGGCTGCCCCGGTGTGCCGTGCTGTGATGGAGCATTAGCAGAGGGTGAGTAAGGAGCGTTGTAATGACAAATGTTCGTCAGAGCAGGTCCCCAGACTTGTTACTCACGGGGCTGGAGCTGCCTCAGTGTGTTGGACTTGACCCCCTGCAACGTGAACCCTCTGTGTTGGTCTGAACTGTGCTGATAGGAAGCTCCGACTTCTACAGATAGTACTTAGAGCAATGCTGCCAGGAAAAAATAATGAGAAAAGACTTAAGACCAATATCCATACTACTGGGTGTACCATTAAGATGTGAGGAAGAACTGAAAACACAAAAATTAAGGGAGTCAGTTGTAACTGCTTGCTTAGAACATTTAAAAATATTTTGTTCTGAATTTCTTCTTTTTTTTTGTTTCATATTATATTTTTGAAATAGATGAAAAAGTGATCCGTTTTTCATAGTAAAAAACTGACTGAATAAAAACTTGGAACTTTTAATTTAGACTTCTGAAACTGGATTTTTGATTGGATATTGAAACTGTCAGTTTCTCATAACTGACCTTTTTCCCTACACACAAAATTATTGTTGATGAATCAGCACATTTTTAAATATAAACGTTTCTCTAAAAACACTTGGCAGGCATTGTAAGTATAGAGAGCATGTGTGCAGAGACAGAAATTTATTTCTGGACCTGGTATGCGTACTGTGGGAGTTGGGGTTTTCTTCAGTTTCGCCGTGAGTGAAAACTACCTTGCAAATATTTTCTGTCGATACTTCCTTCGGCTGCCTTAGTGTGTTGCATCAGATCGTGGGTTTTTGCCATGTCAATAAAAACTGAAACGAGCATTTCGGAGTGAGAAGACTTTTGTGTGTGCAGGTTCAGGTGCTGGGTGCTGTGACCCGGGCCTAATGCTGGCACAGAGGGTGCTCTGCGTGTGCCCTGTCTGTGCTCCCGGCGGTGTGGAATGGCACAGTGCGGAGGTGGGAGGCTGACGAGAGCACAGCCAGAGGAGGGTGAGGTGCTGGTGCCCCTGCAAGGGGAGTCTGGTGGGGATTCTGGCCCTTGCTGGTTTTTCTACTTCAGCTACTGGGATCTGCACTAAACACTTGCACAATCATTTTTTGTGGTTATTGGCAGAAGCTGGCTTTCATCTAGCAAGGAGTGCCCTATCACTTAATCCAGAGTTCTCATGAATGATATGTGATCAGCTAACAGTGTTTGAAGCACATTTCTCTGCCACCAGACAGGTACTTCAGGGAATTTCCACTGAAACTGTTGAAGCTCCTTTAAAAGTTTGGAGAATACAATAGAATATCCAGGGCTGACAACAGTGAATTGCTTTTGTGAGGTGCCACAACACTTCAAAAATCGTCTCCTGCTTTAAATTCAGTGGACTATGGGACTGTTTTGGACATTGCTGTTAGTGAGGACTTCTGTGACAGTGAACTGTGTGTGACCAAGGTAACACCAGGCAGCACTGAGCCGGGAATGTAATCCTGGCTTCTGGTTTAGGCACTGGGCAGGCAGAGGGGCATTCAGAACATCAGGTTACACTCTGAAGATTCGTTTTCCCCCCTGGCAGAGGCAGTGCACCATACCCTGTAGACCTTCAAAGTTCACACCCAAACCAGATGGTAGTAAGAAGGGTGCTTTTGCAAAGTCCCTCCTACTGACAAATGGCCTTTGCACAGTCTCACACCTTTGACAAAATTCAGCATCTTATTTAGCAACTGATGACCCATTGTTCTTTCTTTTGGCATCTTCCTTCATCACAGAGGAACATCCCAGTGTTTACTCTGGCATTTCAGTGTAAGTGCTGCCACTATCGGGACACCCTTTGTAAGGCTGTGGCAGCCTAATATTTATGTTTTAATGTAAATTTAAATATATCTGGGCTATCTCGGAGGCACCAGCATTGTCTATGGAGCTCGAAGTTGTTGTACATCTGTGAAAGCAAAGTAAGGAACTGGGTAACACCTTACTGGGGATGCTTCCAGGACATTAAGTCAAATTCAACTCACATATGTTAAAAGTTTGAGTGTCTTGTTTCAAGTAAATGAGTATACTTTTAATTCAAGACAAAAACAGAAGTTGAAACCAGGTGAATATGGCTTTGAACTATACAAGAATTTCCTTTGTGTGTTTTTTTTTTTAATCTTTGAGTTCAATTGAATAACATAATCAAAATACTTCATAGGAATGGTAAGCTTTAAAGTGTTTTATTCCAGTAGTGTGACTTGGTCATTTTGTGGCAGCCTGTAACTCAGAAAGTGGTAAAAATAACTTATTGCAGGTATTAGGAATAAAAATGAGCTTTAGAAACCAACCCCTTGAGTAATTCTTGTGATGTTATCTTGTAGAAACTAATTGGACTCCTTTGGAAAGCTTTGTCACAGAGATGCATTTTGTAGGTAACCCAGTTTTAGAGAGAATGAATAATTTTCCATAAGAAATCTAACTCTTCTGTATATCTTTATATTTTTACAATCATTAAGAATAACTATAATTATTTCCTCTGGAAGATTCTTCACCCTTTCAGTCTCCATTTTCTAACTACATGAAAGAAAAAAACCTCAATTTCCCAAGTGTTTCAAGGACTTGTTAAGCCCTGAAATCCAAACATGCAAGACAAAGGAACTGAGACTGAAGCTTCCCCCCAAGGATCCTCTGACAGCTGCCTCAGCTGGGAACAGAGATGCTTGCAGGTCTTGTACTGCTGTAGGCTGCAAGCTGTTACCTGTGCTGCAAAACAGAATAACAGTCCTGAGGTTCATTCTTCTCTTAGCTACAGCTGATCTTCCCATCATAGAGTAGATTCTTCTCTCATAGATGGTCATGGTCCTCTTTTATTGGCTGGAGATCAGACCACAGGAATTTCAGAAAACCTGGATGGAAGTGGAATCAAATCTGTGGCTGTATTATTTTGGATTTAGTGTATTTAGTACAAGTTTTATGGGTCTGAGCTATATTTAGCAAACAAAGCGAGGGTCTTTCTTCTCAGGGCATGAAACATTCGTGAACAAATCACAAGAAAATGCTTCAGCAGAGCATCTGAGGCTCTGAAAGACTGCTTGATAATTTCTGATGCCTAACACTTCTTTGTTCTTAATAGGCAGACTTTTACCTTTGCAGTAGGCACAAGACCCTGAAATGAATAGAAATTCCACCAAGTAAAAACTGACTTTTAGGCAGCTCTTGAGGGGAGGGAGGTGGACTCCAGTGTGCCTGCAGTCCAGAACGCCCACCTTTGCCCGGGAATTAGCCAGCAATCTTAACAGAAAAGAAAGCCAAATCATTTGTGAAACAGCTTTGGCATAACGCCTCCACATCACTGTGCCAGAAGCATTTCTGATGTGAACTAGAACCCTGGAGCACTGCCTTTGCCTATGAGGTGGATGTGCCCTAAATTCAAAGTGTCTGCTCCCCGTGAGTGGCTGGAAGTGAATCCTGTCCCCACAACTGCACAAGTGAGGAAGATTTGGCTCCACTGACTAAATGACAGCAAAGTCTTGGTTCACTTCCACAGGCTTTTACTGGTGATGCAAAATCTTCTTTTACAAGACTGACTATGAATCTTGGATTCTCCAATGTGATGTTCATGAAAAAGTGCCTAAAAAACTGCATAGACCCCACTGAAGATTGGAGTTTGATCCTTTCTGTTCCCAAGTGATTACTTCTTCCTAGAGGAAAATTGGCTGAAATATTCTAATAGTTTCCTGAAGTCAGTATGAATTTGGCTTCAGCTGGTAAACTGCAGAGCTGTAGTATCTACGAACTGGGATGGAAGAATAGCTATTCCAATACTCCCAAGGAGCATGGGTAAAAAATGAACATGTTCAGGGCTCTGCTTTGTTAATATGCAAGTAGTGATAAATCTGCATTGTGAAATTTAAGATCAGAACTTGTTGCCCTTGCTCTTGCTGTGGTAATCAAAATTATTATATTTTTTCCAGTATCGTCATACTGATCATCCAAAAGGCAAAGGCAGAACATGATGCAGTTTAGTGACTCACACCAAAGAAAACAATGCTTAATTATCTTTAAAAAAAGCTGCATTTTTCAAGAAACTTAAGTCCCAGAACAGCCATGTTGAGGCAATCTGGTATTTATCAGTGAACACAGCCCCTTTGTGGGACGTGTAAGTCCTTGCCCCAACATGTGGGGAAGGGCTGATTGATCCCTGAGTGTCCACAGCAGTGTGTGGGTTTGTCTCTGGAGGGTGCTCAGCCCTGGCCCACCCCAGTGCTGCAGGTCCCTGGCTTATTCCCTATCTTCGCCCATGTTTCATTATGCGTGTCAGCGAGAGGACAGGAATGAGCTGTTAGAAACCCTTACTCACCCCAAAAAGCTGCAACCACTTGAAGAACGAAATTTAGGCTAATTATTTGATAAGCAATTAGATGGCAGAGGCACATTTTAGGAAAAAATGCGTATCCAGGACCAGCAGGGCTGTAATGAGCTGAATGCTGCCGGTTGTGTCTGTGATGTGCAAGCACCCCTGTGAAAGGCTGACTGTTCCTGTAGCCACTTCTGTGGCTGCTCAGACCTCTCTGAGAACCTGCTGCTCAGTCACACCCGTGATCTTTTGGTAGCAGCAATACTTTACTCTTTCTGCTAGAGGTGAAGCTGACTGTCTCCTTCTCACCACACACAGCCAGCCCCCCTTGCTGCTGGAGCTGCCTTTTGCCCCTCCCTGTGTGATACCATCATGACAGTCCGCAATGAGCTGCCCGAGTGAAAAATATAGTACACTCATGGGTTTTCCAAATAACACAGAAGAAACTCCAATCACAGAATTATAGAACTGTTAAGGCTGGAAAAAACCTCTAAGATCCCCAAGTCTAACCATCAAGCCAGCATTAACCCCATGTTCACCACAACCCATGTCCTCAAGTACCACAGTCACATGCTTTTTGAACACTTCCAGGAATGGCGACTCCACCACTGCCCTGGGCAGCTGTGCCAGTGCTTTACAACCCTTCCCATGAAGAATTTTTTCCTAATATCTAATTTAAACCTCCGGTGGCGCAACTTGAGGTCATCTCCTCTCATCCTGTCAATGGTTCTCACAGGTTAAGTTCACTGGCAATAATACGGTCCCAGTCTTCAAGGAGTGTGTGGTCCTTGTCACTTGAGCATTTCTGAGCTCCACTCAAGGCTTCCTGGGCTGATGTAGTCTGTGATAAAAGCACAGTGAAGCACTGAAGTGACACCTGTGGTGCTGCTCGTGAAGGACCTGAGGTGGGTTTTAGTCCCGCCTTGTTCTGGCAGTGACACATAACCTTGTTAGCCCAGAGGGTGGCCAGGTGCTGGGATGAGAGCAGACAGCTTGGAGCAAGAGAGGGACGAGCAAAACCGCAGCGTTGTTTCCCAAACCACTGAAATCATTCTCCTTGCTTTGGCACTGATTCCTAAGCTTGTCTCTTTGCTTCCATGGGACTTCAGTATGTGTTTAAACTTAAGCACATATTTAATTTCTCTCTTGGATTAGGAACCATTGAAAACAGATAAAGTGTTTTGTATAAGAGTATGCAAGCCAAAAGGATGGTTGGCATGGCATCAGCTGAAAAATTTCCCCTGTGCAAGAAGCTCGAGTACCCTGAGCAGAGGAATGCTTGTCCCCCCTTGCCTGCCCATCTGATGACTGCTGGGAAGCCCAGTCAGCGTCTGGACCCTCCCAGCCACTCAACGGTGGTCAGCCCTTACTCAGAGCTGGGTGGATGGGTAGAGACATCTTATTTTTTGGTCACTTCACTCATCACTACACTGTATTTATGAAATCTCAGGTGGACCCAACATAGCCTTCACTCAGGAATTTTTTGTATAATTGTTCCTGCCGCTGAAGTTAAATGTACATGTTTGGTGATGGCTTTGTCTCCAGCCACAGACGTATCCAGTGCAGCCCGCACAGGTTCTCAGGAAGATCCCCGTAACCTGACACATTTGCGTGATTTTTGAACATATTTTCATGGGTACTTCGGCCTTTGCCCAACAACGTGCATAGCATCATGGAATATCCTGAGCTGAAACGGACCCATGAGAACCCTTGAGTCCAACTCCTGACTCCACACAGAGCAACTGGAAAGTTAAACCATATATCTGAGAGCTTTCTCCAAAGTGTTCTTAAGCACTGGCAGGCTTGGGGCTAATTAATGAGGTTGTTACTCTTGTTACTGTAAGTAGCAAGTAAGCAGTGTTCCAAGTTGGTACGTTGGCAACTATATTATAGGTAAGGTTCCAGCATTCAGGAGTGTATAGCCTAATTCCTGGTTTCTAGAACCTTTAGAAATAATTAGTAATGATGAAGATGACTCTATTGTACAGCTGTTAACTTTTAACACTGAAGAGCAAATGGGGCCTTGACAGTCAAAAATGCTGAATAAGTTGAATTTTACAGGAGATGCCATGATGAACAATGCTACTGTGACCTCGCTGTTCATTGGGCTGGGTTTGTAATACCACAGTGTTTTGAAAAAATCATTTCCATATGAGCATTGGTGTGAGAGTTGCTTTTCTGAACATACCTTCCTCAGTTTGTCATGGTTTTCATTGCCATGGAGCTGTGAGCGGGAACCTATCTGTTTTCAATTGGTTGCCAGAACACTCACATACTTACACTGCTCAGTTAAAACTGATTTATATCGTGGATATGAAGTTGCAGTTACAAACTTTTATTGAATAATCATCATTGGTAAAGAAAAAGCTGAGACATGCTGCAGAGAGATGAAATACCTCTGAAACCACGGGCTTTCATTTGAGTGGTGAAGTAAAGAGCCATCTGCTATCATCCCAAGGGTTGAGAAGGGTCTGGAATGCTCCATCATCAGTCTGCTAGGAGATTCCAATTTGATACTGTTATGGTGTGTGTGGTAATGGATGTTAGAAGGAAAATCTCAACTAAGGTCAAACCTCCCTTTGCTCTTTTTGCCATAGTCCTGCTTCAGAGGGATCTCTGCTCACTGACCACGGTACCATGCTGGGCATGAGGGCAGTCTGTGCTGAGCCATGTGTGGTGACAGCTAGAAGGTGATTTTAAACAGCCCATGCCTCTCCTATTCTGTTGGTTCTTGCTGGATGGCACATGCCTTTGGGCACGGAGTGGGTGTGGAGAGCACACTTGTTTGGCAAAGAAGCCAAAGACTCTGGATGTGAAAATTCTGTCCTGCTGTGCCATGACATCTGTGTGCCCTTGGGTAAATTGCTCAGTCACTTGGTATCCCTCCATTCATTTTCTGCAGCATGGTGCACAACTGCATTTCCGAGGAGTTTTACAAAGGAGAATATAGCAGAGACAGGGAGTTGTGGAGCTTTGCCTGAGCCTTGCAACTACACCAGTCCTCCCTGGGTTCCTCGAGTGTTTCGCTTCTGCCAGTCGTGGTGGGAGTCCATGGTCCCCCAGCGTGGAGGAAAGGTTTAGGTTAACAACTGTGCATTCCTTGTACTCACATTCACCTGTCAGCTTTGCTCAGTCCCCCAGCATGATTAAGTCATCCAGGAATGAGTTGAAAGGGTTGGTTTTGTAATTAAAATAGGAACACATGGCTTAGTTTCCTTTTACCTGTTGCAGAATGTGGAGTGCGGGGCACGTAAGACATGAGCTGGATATAAACTTCCAAGAGGAACTGAGTAATCATCTCGGCGATACTGCCCGGGGCTCACTGGCTGCTTTTGATGCAGCTATAGGGTTACCAGAGGATTGCTCACATCCCTGTGACTGTTGGAATCCTGGGATTTTGATGACATTTCCTTTCACTGTCTATATCTCTTCTATTCATTTGTAAGAGGGCATAAGTTTTTAA
The DNA here is from genome assembly GCA_013400655.1 of Mystacornis crossleyi. Lineage (NCBI taxonomy): Eukaryota > Metazoa > Chordata > Aves > Passeriformes > Timaliidae > Mystacornis > Mystacornis crossleyi. The sequence continues at coordinate 20,720 of VYZQ01017898.1, forward strand.
TTAGGTTAAAGGAGTCCTAGTCATGTTTTTCCCTCAGATTCTTTCTCAAGGAATCAAAACTGAAAAGAACAGAGTCTTGACAGAATTTTGGCTCTGGTCTTTGGCTGGTATTGAGTCAAAACGTGGTGTGAAAAGCGCAAGCTTACACTGTTTCCATCTGCAGTGAGTAATAACGGGTTGCAGTGTTTGGTTTGAGTATCAACTGCCTTTGCAGCTCAAACCCAGCGTTTGTGTGTCTGTCTGGGGGGTTTCTCTGGGTTGGTTCTGCATACAGATGCACAGGTCTGTGCCCAGGGGCTCCCAGCTGGCACCCACAGGGCTCCATCACACTGCTGGCACCAGCGACCCACAGCACAGGCTGAGTTACCCTCAAACAAGACTGTAATTTGGGCAGGCTTTGTAAGAGCTCAGCCTGCCTCAACGACCCCCTTGACAAGTTTCAGTGGCCGATGCTTGCAGAGCAGCTGCCTGAGGCTCTCCTCTGGATGTGCCTTCACAGACCATCAGGCAGTGCGAGGGAGATGTGTGAGGCAAAGGTGTTCGGTACAGTGAGCTATCAGCAGGTGCTTTACCCACTGCTTTGGGCATATTACTGCAGTTTGCTTTCTCTTGCTCCAACTGTACATTCTCCATCAAATTACTAAATCTTGGTATCCCACTGGAAACCACCGTATCTCCGCAATTTGCTCACAGACTGACCTAAGCAGGAGAGTTTTGATGTTGACGCCGGACTGTGACTCATGGAAGCGTATCTCGCTCTGGGTTTAAGACTGTGACCCGGTAACTTGGACAGGAGTGTCATGTTTGCGGGTTGATTGTTTGTGGCACACCTATTTAAGCTCCTAATGCAGCAGAGGAATTCAGAGCCATCCTTGTTACTGTCAGACAAAAGATCACTAAGGTTTGGAAAAGAAAAAAAAATTTGTTTGTGAAATTTTGTCCTTTGGTTTTGCCCTTAATCCTTTTTCTGACCTAGGTCCAGGGTTGGTACGAGCTGGTGCCAGGAGATCCTATGTCCCCAGGTCTCCTCACCAGCTGTGCTGCAGTGGTTGGTTCTCTGGCCGAGTTGCAGCTGGAGAAGGATGTGAAGCTCCTGGGACACCCTGGGCCCTCGTTCGGTGACACAATTGTCACCTTGTCTGGGGCTGACACTGAGGCAGCAGGAAAGGGACAGAAGGGCTTGTGCTCTGAAATGGATAGAACTGAAATTATTTGGCTGAGCACTTTTCACCCAGCTCTAATTTTAATATTTTAAACTTGTATTAAAAAGCAAACTGATGGCTTCTGGAGTGCCTCATCCATAGCTGTGAAGAAGACCCACATCTTTTCCACAGAGAGGTACTGTTGTTGTGCCTGTCACTTTAGATTTGAATTCTGGTCTTTTAAAATGCATTTTCCCATTTGATTTGTGTGCTACTTTAATTTTCTATTCTCTGCATATATAATAGTAATAATAATTCCAAACAATTATTATCATAATAATATGAAGAGCTGATGGGTATTATCAGCTGTAGGAAGAATCTGAGTCATGTCTGATATGAAACTCACTGAAAATAATATGAGTCTCTGTGATAAGCAAATAGAAAAGGGGACTTGGGATTCAGCTATACAAGTAAGAACCTATGTTCAATTTCTTGTAATTTTTAATTTTCCTACATCTCATTTTATGTTTGCCCTGTCAAAAATTATTTCATAACTTTATTTTCACTCTTGCTACTTCTTTTTTTGCTATTTAACTCTGCAGGAGATCAGTTTTTCACTTGGGGGTTCCTCCAGGCCCCAGACTGTGCTGCCAGAGGAGGGAAGGGTCCCAGGAGAGGTTTGAGTCTGCCTGGGGACTGCTCAGTGTCTATTTTTAATTCACATCAAGCTTCAAGGGCAGTGGTCTTTTTTTGTTTTATCATTGTTTTCTCCCCTCTAGGGCTGATCATCAGTTCCCTGTGGCAGTTGTCCTGCCCATCCCCGTGTCTTGTGCTGCTGCTCCAAGCACAGGAGAAATGTTGTGGGGTTGGGAGTGATGCTTCCAGCCCAGGGGAGCTCTCCGCCTCTACCTCTCCCTTCTTGTTTTTTTAATTTGGAATAGTTACTCTTCCCAGAGTCGCAGCACTGTGCTGCTGCCAGGGCAACCGATTTCCTTGGCATAATTTCTACCCAAGGTTAATAATACTGCACCAATTTTTGTTGAAAACTACTCAGAGTGCACTGGGACTTGAGTATCTGAATTGTAGTGTCAACAGCCTTGGCTGTTTCACTTCTGTGGAATGAGCTGCCGTTACCAGAACCCGAGTTACTCCCTCTGCCTCTGCTTCTGCTCTGATCTCTCTTGTGCTGCCTTGCCTGAAAACCAATTTGCTTGTCCTTTCCATGTTTCCTTAGAGCATATTTCTGAAGTGACTGTGAACAAAACTGTGGGACAAAATTGAGGGTTGCTCACACAACTGCTTTAGTTACTAATTAAAGTCCAATAAGTCAACTGCAGATAGTGAAGACAGAGAATTACAGTCATCAATCTGGTTTTCTTTCTTTCATTAATTTCTGTCAATATTAAGAATTTGTGTCTTGGCACTGAGACCCCTTTACTATGCAGTGGTAGATCTGCCTGGCAAGTTTTGGGCATAGCCAGGGTGTTCGCTCTTCTTTAGCTCAGATATGGAGACAGGTTTTGTATCTCCATATGCCACTTTGATTGATTTAGCTTTCCTGTTTGCCTCCTGATTTTAAAAGAAGTTTTCACCTTACCACTTTCTGTCCACAGAAAACACGTTAGAAATTGTGCACGACTGAAAGGTCAAGCTCAGTCCAAGGATTTCTTCTTGGAAATGGGCTGAGGAAGCAGGGTTTGCCATGTGCCCCGATCAGCCAGCCTCGATCCTCATCAGTCAGTGGCAGAGGATAACTCCAGAGTCAGGAGGCTGAAACCTTCTGCTTCTTCCCCAGAATAGTAAAATCCAATGGCAATGAACAACTGGATAGTGTGGAACTCCCAGGATCCCTCAAAGCCTGCACTACATAAACCCCTAATTATATTGAAATGGAGGGAGGGATGAGGGAAGATGTGTAGGGAATCAGGCTGCCATGAGGCTGCTCTTGACAGACTTACTTGAAAGACCTGTGCTGTTTGGCTCCAGTGAATTATAACTTTAGCCGAGAGATTTATCGAGATACAGAAGAACATGTATGGCACTTTAGTCTCTTTTGAATTTCTATAGTGATTTTTTGATTGATTCCAATTCTAAAATAGTGCAAGCCATTTCTGTAACCTTCTGAACACTTGATATGGAGTAGTTGTACATCCTGTCCCTAAAAAACTGCAAATGAATTCTGTTTTCTATTTGATTTTTCAGAGGTTGGAGAACTCCACAATGATAACCCTTGCAGACCCTTGAAAATTAGCAAAAGTGGGCAAAGACTGGTGTCTGCTTATGTTTTAACTTCTTGTGGACCAGTCAGTTTTTTGGGATCAGTAACTGCTGTTCATCTGATACCCTGAACTCTCTTGTTGAGTCACTTTTCCTCTCTGATTTGGAGTTGCTAGTTCTTCTATTAAGCTCAAGTTAACTCCAAATGGCATCGCATGCCCCTACTTGTCATGTTAGAAGTTTGTTTAACTCCACACAGAAATATGCTGTGACAGACTGATCATCAGAGAGCTCATTGCTTTCACCTATTCTCTGTCCCGACACTTGGCTGGCTCTTTGGAGACCTGTTTTCCAACTGAGATTGCAGATGCCACCAGAAGAGTTGGGGCATTTGAAATGGAGTGCCAACAGTCTCACGCTTTGCCAGCTCTGGGCAGTGCAAAGCTTTCACATAAATGGGAAATGTGCTTGGTTTCACGTAGTATTTATTAGCTGTTTTCAGATAATACTTATTCAAACTAGAAGTGACCAATACATTCAGTGGTCCAAAACAAGGGACTAAACCCTATTTTTGTTAAGGACTGGTTGAAAACACTCAAGGACAAACCAAGAGAGGACTCTGACCGTCTGGTGGTCTGGAGGTGATGCTCTGATGCACGCTGCAGGCAGAACTTTAAACCTTACAACTTCACTAAACTTGTTTAAACCACGGAAAACTGATAGAAATCAGATAACGTACATGTAATACCTTTCATAGAGAGGTTTTGAGTGACAATTTTTTTTCCCCTTCCTCTGGGCTGGATTGATGCAAGCGGAGTCCTCTCTGATGGGCACCTTTCTCGGCATCTCCTTTGGGAGCAGAAAGCTCTTGGTGTCTTGGGATCTGTTCTCAGGCTCCCACCCTGCTCCCTTATGCTGCCTCATGCAGAAGATAAAAGTTTTCTTGCAGCCAGACCCATGAAGCAAAGACGTGAGGTTTTCCCTGCAGTCAGAGTTCACAGGACCTGCCCTGTCCTTACCCGCGGCCGTGTCCAGTGCAGTGTCAGCAGAGTGTTGTGTGTTACGAAGGTTTGTTCTCTGTGCCAGGCTGTGAACTGTCCGTGTGATGTGAGTCATCCCAGCAGAAGCAGACCCCAAATAACCAACAGATCATTGCATTGTGTCAGGAATAAAGTTTGGACAGGAAACAGGATTTTTTTTGCTTCAGCAGACGAAGTGAACCCCTTGTGAAAAGAATTTGAAATTTCAAGTGGAAGATGTGGAAGGAGGGAAAAATGCACAAATAATGCCAAGAAACAGACTCACTTCTCTCACACAAAATATGAAGAAGATTTTCCAGCTGGTGGTGGGGGACCCAAAAGCAATGTGGTGATCAAAAGTGAATAAACTGAGTTTTGTTTTTATTCCTGTTAGTATAAGTAATTTTCAAGTAAGTCAATAATATAAATATGTTGTGAAATCCCTTTTGGGTGACAAGAGCAAGAACAAAAAGCAGGTTCTGTGTTTGTCGGACACATACATCCATGTTTCACTGGTGAAAACAAACAGAGCAGGCAGTACATTTGAGTGGGGCTGTAGTTGTATACAATGAGCTCATCTAGGTCCAGGTGCAGCCATAAAGGGAACATTTGATACTGTGAAGTTCCTTAAACTTCAAATGCTGATATTTCTAGAAAGTGAGTTATTTAATGTAAGTGTAAATACCAGGCAAGAAAGGGAGCTGGTTTTCATAGCTTGGGAAGTCATGTGCTTTCTCAATATAAGTACAGTTAACCACTTCATACCTTTGCACACCAGAAAAGGGGTTTGGTGATGTAGAAATGGTGACACTAGCCCTCTGTACTCTGTTGATACTTGAAACTGTGACAGCATTGCCCATAGTTTGCCAAAAACTGGACTTGAGATGTCTCCTGCCTGCAAAACAGCCCTCACACCTCCTGCCCCAATTCGGGGGCTGTTCCCAGCTGCTTTTTGCAGAACTCATCTTGGTGATTTTCCTGCCTTCACACCCCTGGCCTCTTTCCTAGAAACCAGCCTAGAAGGGTGTCCAGCCCATGGCATGTCAGGGGGAAACCGTGGCTGCCATCCTGCCCAGGACAGGGGGGTCCTGCCCAGGACCCGGGGGGCTGTGCCTGGGGAGGACTGGTCACTGCAGGGGCTGGGAGCAGCAGATTCCCACCAGCTGCTGGGTGTCTGTGTGTGCACCCAGAGTAAGAAAAGCTGATGGTTTGTGTTCATAGATGTGTTGAGAAACGGACTTGGGTAAGGAAATTGTTTTAGGCTTAGCAAAACATTAATATTAGTAAGGAAGACAGGCCTCCTACTGCATTCCAAATTATTTTTTTTTCTACATTGGAAAGCAAGAATTTGTATTTTTT
>VYZQ01017902.1:15745-30141 GCA_013400655.1 Mystacornis crossleyi
GGTGCCAATATTTGAGGAAAACATATTCACTGACAGATGGCTTCAAGTGCTGTGAAGTGCATTGGCTCTAGTCTAGATGTGATAATCCCAAGAAACACATACATGAGTCAGTCTCTATCAGCCACCTTATGGATACAATATGTTCTGTAAGTGGGACAAAGTCAACAGAGTCAACAAAATTACAGGTCTGAAATCTCAGTGGATACTTCTAAAACATCCTCTACATCACTAGAAATTCACTTTCTTTTATCTACACAACTGCTAGCAATGCCTCACAGTCAAAAAACCGAAGCTAAATTTACCATAAGTATCAAATACGTCTGATTTCATGGACAGTGGGTAAAATGCTTGGAAAAACACATACCTTCTTCTTTTGTCCTGAATCAACTGCAATTCTATTAGTCCAAAAATGGAATAAAATCCAAATTGCACTAAAGTGAGGTACCAACCAAAAGGTTTAAAACCTTCCACTGAAAATATCAATTCCTATAAAAACAAAAACCCACCAAAGTCATGTACATACACCAAAATATTAAATGGACAAAAAAAAAATCAACAGACCTTTTTCTTTCATGTACATGCAAATCTAGCCTTTGCAGATGCTGGTTATTAACTAGAATTTATCTGCCATATGTAATTTGCAAAGTATCGAAAAAGAAAAGACAATTTAGGTTCTCCAGAATGAAGGAAGAAAATTTACTGTTGTTGTAAATACACTGAAATTAATGGATCAATTCATCAGGGGAATACATTTGCTCCATTAGTAATTATCTCAAATTACAGATGGCTTCCTGTCTGCTTTTTGCTGGTTTTCAGTTCATTTACTTTGGTAGACTGTTTTTATTTAGATTTTATAAATATATCAGGACAAATTTAATACAAATTTTCTCTAACAAACATCCTTACTGGTAACTTTCAGCTCTTAGGAATGGACGCATAATATTTTGAGTGCCTACATTAAATAGCACGTGTGAGTTCATGAATTTGCAGGCTGTAGGAACATTTTAAACCAGAGCAATTTGTTAAGGAAAAATACATACCCTGCATAAAGGCTTATGTAGGTGTGTCAGTTACAGAAACAAAAGGGTACCTAGTATTTTCCTTTGTGAGATTCTGCTTTTAATTACTGATAACGTTGTCTAAGTCTTTGGAGTAACTTTACGTTAACAAACTTCTCAGAGGCTTTTGAAAACTGCACTGGAAACATGATTTTTAATTATCAAGTTTTTAAATCACTGCTTTATTGAGAATACTTAATGAACTTACAAATAACTTAAAAAATGGAACAGAAATGTAGCTGCTCAAGATAAAAGACTAGTAGAATGGTAAATGTTTAAAATGGGATAAACATTATGCTTCTGTTTAACAAACTACTGCAGTACATGTTTCAGCTCTGTCCTGAGAGCAGAGAGAAAAATAAGATGACTGTAACTGTACAGCACTCATGGAACTTAGGGAGATGTAAAGGTTTTGACATCAATGAAGACCTTGGTATATCTCGCACACAGAAGTAAAAGACCAAGTTACGAAAGTCCAAGTGATCTAAACTTTGGAGGCACATGAACTGTAATGGAAACTTAAATTATATATTATTTGCTGTTCTTGAATACTGAAAGGCTGACTTTGCAATAAATATCTAGTTTAAACATCTATACATATTAAATTACACACTATAGTGTTATGCTATTGAAAAAGAAAAGGGGTAGGAGGAATTGGCCTAAGACACAAGTTCATAGCATTTACCTGTAAATATCCATAGATTAGATAAAACATAAAAACTCCAGAAACACAGATGAAAAATTGAGTAGGTTTGCTAAATTTGCTGAGATTTATGCCAAGAACTACAACATCATCTACTGATTTGATATGGGGAGACATAGCTTGAGATTTGGAAGGTACACTGATGGAAATGTATTTTCTTGATGAAGTGAATTTCAGATCCATGGTTCCTGGTTCGCTGCATTCGGTGCTTTTGTTGTCTTCTATCTGCTTTTCCCTTTCTGTGTGTTTTCTGTCTGAAAGCTGAAAGAAATGCTAAAGTCAGAGAGGACATAGCATACAGCCTTCCAAAAAAACAGTAAATGAACAGGATATTTATAGGAAAAATATAAAAGTTTCAGAGCTTTGTTGAGTTGTTTTTATTCACAAATTTTACTTATCTTTTCTGATAAGTATCTTTTCTGATGTCCAAAGTTAACATCAGTTAACTTTGCGAACACCAAAGTTAACACCAGAGGCCATCAACACTTTATGAAAGCACTTTTGCTTTATGTGGGCACTCTACAAAGCAAACAAACCAACCCATCAACCCAAAACATCAGCAAGAGAAAAGCAGATTGAGTTTCCCAACAGCTCTAACTAGTCCCATCATGTACTCACAGGAGTGACTGCTTGGGAGAGAAGTGATCTCCATGACCGACTCACAGTGAAAGAACTGAAGCACTGTGGTTCTGCCTACTGTGCTTCGTCTTCACAGCAAATCACAGCAGACTAGTCTACAAGATGGGAAGCCTTGCTAAAACTACAGATTTGAGCCTATGACCAGTTACAAGCACTGAGTGGAAGAAGTTATCCCCTCATCCTCACATTTCATCACTATTGCACACTTTTGCAGAAAAGAACATGGAGATGGAAACGAGCAGACTGAGAAGCCAGTCTCAGAAATCGGACTTTATCTGACGAGGTCTGCGATAAAGCAAACCCTTTAATATTTATCACATGCACCTACTTCCACGCATAACAGAAAACAAAATGGGATGACTGAAGCCTAGAGAAGGAATTCAGCAGCTTAGTAGACTGAGATGCAATTAATTCTGTTCCTTAGCTCAGCAGATAGTAAATATGATGTTTGAGGTTTTTTTTTTTTTAAGATTAAACACACTGGTCAGACAATTGTCCCAAGACTTTTAAATGTAGGTCAATATCAAGTTCAGTGAACAGTCAGTTATTAAACTCTGTCTCAGCTGTTTAGTGGTTTGATTTTTCTAGCTCGAGAATAACGCATCTCATCACATGTATAAAAAATGCTTTCCCCATTGTTTTTAAATGGAAAAGTCCTAGTATATTATCACTAGATCATGCAATAAATGTAGTCTGCAAGAACACTGGCAATTTATTATACAACATATTATACAATACCAGAAATTACAAGTTCAGCTGAAAAATGAAGGCTTAGTATGAAGCTTGCAATGTGCTTATGTTTCCTTTTTTCATACGATCTATTATCAGGTTGGAACAAGACTCCTACTAGAGTTCTGAAAGAACATCTTGGGGAGCTAAAGAGGAGTTTAGGGACCATAATAACTATTTGTGGTTAAATTCATAGCTCTTCAGCTGAAGATCAAAAGTGAGAGGTAGAAAGTTTACCCCTGTGGATTTTTAGCTCATCCCAACATGAAGTGACCATAAAAAAAAAAGAAAAAAGTTTTAGACTATTTTTAGTAAAACCAGACAAGCACTAATGTCAGACAACGAGGCATGAGTGAGCCTTCACATACAATATCATAGAGTTCTGATCACCATCAAAGAAAGACTGAAAGAACAATGGCAAAAAAGGGTTATAGGGATGAAGGAACAGGTTGCCCATCTTAGGAACTGAAATAAGATGAAAGCATAACTTGTCTAGCCTAACAAATCCCAATGAAAAGAAAATAGACCTATTTTCAATGAAAGTACAGAGTACCACTAAGGAGAAAAAATAGTTCTAATTTTAAGGACAGAAGAATGACAGCAAGTGGGTATGAAGTGTTCATGAACAAATTTACTCTTTCCATCTCTAATCTGTATTCTAGAGCAGCCTAAAAATGAACAAAGGAACAACTGAACTGTTTTTTTCCAGATGAAGCTCATAAAAGCCATTGTGTACAGCTGTTGAGATTAGGCATGATAAAGAGCAGTCCTCTTCAATCCCGTGTTTATAGCACCCCACCACTAAGCTGCCTGCAAAAGATGCTTGGGGACTTGATCACTAAACTCAGAATATGAACTACTACTCTCCCCAAAAGAATTGCACGCAAAGTCAGGACTTCCAAGTTCAAGCCCAAAGATCAAACCAGCATGAAGGAAAATCAGTGTAGTGTGGAACCTATCCCTTGGTGGCATCTCAGCTGAACTTGTATTTTTGTCGATGCCTGTTCAGATCTTTCCTGTCCAGTGAACACTTCCTCTTACATGCATTTGTTAAGGTCAGTTTCTCAGTGGAACAAGTGCTGCAGGAGGAACCTGAGCCTCATTTTTCAGCTAAGTGGAAACAGAGTATGACAGACATATGCTCAGAAGAAGACAAGGCCGTGTACTGTCATGGGTGCTTCAAGAGTCCGAAGCTGAGAGTTTTAGTGGCTCCTGAGAGAGCTCGCACAGCACCTTTTCTCTTTCTCCCTCTGCCCACCCCTGCAGTGAACAGACTGCAGTGCGGGCAGCAGGCTGGGAGGGGGCACAACCTAACAGATGACCTGAACTAAGCAGAGATATTCCATAAAGCGCCATGGACAGCAACAAAAAGTAAGGGGTGGGGGGCGGTTCAGTGAGGTTAGCCAGCTTTGGCTCAGGAACTGCCTGGACACCGATCTATCTGCGGGAGGAGTGATCATCTTTACATCCCCTGTTTTGGTTTGCTTCTCTTTTTTAATTTCTTCTCCACTTCTTAAATAATTTTTATCTCGACCCATAAATTTTCTTTTTTACTCTTCCCTTCCTCTTCCCCAATCCCTCTGGGTGTAGTGAGGAAAGCGAGCAAGTGGCTGTGTAATGCTGCGCTGCCTACCGGCATTAAACCACACAATTAACATAATCTTCAATTTTCAACTATTTCTATTCCAAGTATTTCCTCAGGAACACCATCAGATTTTACAATCTGTTCATTTAATCTTTTGTAGATTACCAAATCTGTCATGACAGTAGTAAGGAACAACACTAATTACTCCAGACACACCCACGACCATCCATAAACCTACAATACATGGTAATTGTTTTTCTCTACATCCTTCAAGGACTATTATGTAACAGCTGAAGAAACTGTAAATGTATATATGCCTTTGAAACAGTCTCCATCAAGTAATTTCATTAGCAACAGTGAGAGAACTCTTCTGAAATTCACTGTGACTGCTATTTTTCTGAGTATGAAAAATGTTATTCTTCCTCCTCTCACCAAAATCCCTCAAGCAAGAAATTCACCTCCTGAATGAACATACAGCAAAAATCTGTTTTATGAAGAGTTAAACATACAGCAAAAATCTGTTTCATGAAGAGTTAAGAGCTGTCCTCATTCGTGTAAAATATCAATTGCCCTCTTTTCTTTTTCCTCCCGTGTGTAAAAGTGTAAACAACACATTCTTTACATCAAATACTTCCTGTTTCTTCCCCTTTAAAAAAAAGTCCCTTGCAGATCAGTACTTTAACCTACCACACAAAACAGTGATTAGGTGAAGGAGAAACAAAATTTCTTTGGTCTCCAAAAAGTTAACGACTTGCACTAAGTGTGGAAAAAACATCATGAAGGAGCTTGAGTCTTGGTTGGCCAAGGTTTTTTTAACACTGAAGAACATCTGTTAAACCCATAATTTTGGCAGAAACCAGCATCTTAGTACACTCAGAAAAACTGTTCGCCTGAGACACACAAGGCACACTCCAAGTTGGCCTTGGCCATGATCCTCTGGACACGATGCCAGAAATGCTTGGTGGCAGGACAGCAGCTGGCACCCCAACAGGGATGCGCCAGGTAACTGGGACGCCAAAGTCCATCTGTGGCAAACCTGAGCAGGTACTTTGCTTGACGGTACCTGCGTCCTGCCCCGGAGGCAAAAGAGGGAAGGGGGATAGGATCCAGCACGAGCCCTGAGGCTTCCTTCCTGCCCACTCGCCTGAGCCAGGTGTGTCCCTTCCCGAGCACCTGGCAGCTGTCCCGGGCGGGGCTGGCACGGAGGCTTTCCCTCCAGCTGCCACAGGCCGCCATTCCCCGCCCTTCCCCCGGGAAAGGCAACGCCTCGCTGCCCACGGGCCCCGCGGGACACACTCGGGCCGGCCGAAACCCTTCCGACACTCGGCGTCAGCCTCCTCCCTCTCCAGATCCTGCCCCCGACGCCCCTCACCGTCGCGCTCACAGCCCCTTGATGCCGGGCGACGCTTCCCAGGAAGCGACCCCGCCTCCACCCCGCTCGTACCCCGTCCCTGAGGAAGGTAGGGAGGAAACAAGGGAGGAACGGCCCCGCCCCCGTACCTGTCCGGCGGGCGAGGAGGGGCACGGCGGCTCCAGCCAGCCGCCCCCCGCCAGCGCGTCCCGCCCGCCCGCCGGGACCGCTCCCTCCTGCGGCTCCGCGCCGGCGGAAGCAGCGACCGGGATGCGCCAGGGGCCGGCGCGANGTCCAGACCCCAAATCATTTTTATGACTCTCTGCTGAACCCTCTCCAGTAGCTCCATGTCTCTCTTGTACTGAGGAGCCCAGAACTGGACACAGCACTCCGGATGTGGCCTCACCAGGGCCAAGCAGAGGGGGAGGATCAATCACCTCCCTCCACCTGCTGGACACGCGCTTCCCGATGCACCCCAGGGTACCATTGGCCCTGCTGGCCGATAACCCCGCTGTGCCCTGCCCCGCCGGAGAGCAACCGGGCCGTGGCGAAGGAGCCCAGGGTGGCGGGAGCACCGGAGGGGCTGAGGAGCTCCTCGCCTGCCTGCGCTCCCCGCAGCTGCCAGGAGAAGGGACAGGGACGCGTGTGGGGGTGTCACCTCCCCGCGCAGGAGTGCTTTGGTCAGGCGCTGCTTTAGGTCCGCGGCGACTGGGACTGCCTTAATACTCTGAAAAAGCCTCTTGCAGAAGGCGATCGTATTTCACAACACGGTGACATCAAGACTGTTTGGAATCCTGAAAAAGATTTTTCCCGAGGTTTGGTTGATGCTCTGCTGTTCTGATGTGAGCAATGAATCACCCACCCAGAGCTGCTGCTTTCACTTAAAAAAAATGGCAAAAAAGCGTTTAGAGGGAGGTGTTCTTGTGATCATTCCCCATGAGGCTGCAGGAAAGAAATAATAAAAGTATTTAATAATGACAAGCCGAAAGGTAAATGAGAGCAATAACAGCAGAATGCATAGAGCATAATGGCCAAAAGAATCAGGTAAAGAACTTAGAAGAAAGGTAGCTAAAGGCATTTTGGGCAAAATGTGCAAATTAGATGTAGCTTGAAAATATATAAAATCCAGCTATTATTCATATCAGTCTATAAAATGGCAGTGCTGTGTTTTCTGTAATTATGTGCAGAGGTATTTACCATTATGCATAATCATTTCAGGACAATAGATATGTATTTAAGAAATTCAAGCTTTTATGTTTACATAAAAACAGTGTTTTAAAAGTTTTCTTTATCCAGTGTTAGTGTAGCAAATCAGTGTGTATTATAGATAGTAGCAACAAGTGCTCTAGCATTTAAAATCATATTTTAAAGGATATTTATTAAGTGACAAAAACCAAAACCAAAAAACACTGTGCACTACAGTGTTACTTAAAAACAAACAAATAAACAAAAATTTGAAACCTATTAGCAACTAGCTGTTTCTGAAAAACGGTATTAGTGATTATTGAGAAAAATACTTGCAGCCATCTTCTTGTGAAGTTCCAGTGCTTCTTGGTTCGAGTTTCCTTTACCTGGATTGAGGGATTTCACATTTAGCAAACAATTGTGCTGTTTTTTGCAACAGCATGGATGGTGCTTTTCACTGTCCTGGTGGTAGAAGTAACTACCCCTGTAACTCAAGTAAATATATTCAAGCTTGCACATGATCAACTGGGATTTTCTAGCTTCCTGTAAATAAATTCTCTGGGTATGCCAGCTGTAATAAACTTTACTGTTACAGATGTAAGTGGAGTGATTACACAGGGAGTTCCGCCTGAACATGAAGAAGAAGTTTTTTTCTGTGTACTTGACTGAGCACTGGAACAGAGTGCCCAGAGAGATTGTGGATTCTCCGTCACGGGAGATATTCAAAAGACATCTGGACGCAATCCTGAGTAATGTGCCCTAGGGGACCCTGCTTGAACAGTGGTTGGACCAGATGACCTCCAGCGGTCCCTTCTAACCTTACCCATTCTGTGCTTCTCTGAGTGGCCCTTACTGAGTCAGTGGAAGCAGGCAGACAGCAGGAAAAATCAAACTGCAGTGCTAAATTGTATTGACTAAATAACCTGTAACTGGGTGGAAGGATCCTGGGTATGTGAGGCCCTTGATTAGGAAGACTCTTGAGGAGAAACACACTGGCAGATGTGATCTGATATTCCCTAATATCTAAGACTTGTTGATATCCTATTGTAGTCTTTTTTAGTTCAGAAATATAGAAATTAGGCTGCTTGATTTTGGGAGGTCTCCTACCTGTTGTTAAAGAGCATGTATTTTGCTGTTTGTGATGTATTTTTCTATTTCTGTTATCCCTATTCCATCATTCCAACTGAGAAGTGGCATGTATGCTGGAGAATGTTCTCTTCAAATAAAGCAGAAGAGTAAACGACGAGTAGGATGTTTATTATTGATCTCACAGATGCTTTTGCAGTCTGCAATATGAACACGTATGGATTACTGGTAAAGCTGGAAAGCAAATTACATTTTCTTTTATCGTTTGTAAAAATGAAGTTAGGGCTTATGAAAGGTGCTGGATTCAGGCTCTGGGGACCTAACTTCTCTGTTTATCCAGGAAATAGATGTTGTACATCACAAGCAGAGGCAGTGGAAGTATTAAAGATCTTAAAGTTCTCACACTCCCTGTCTGTACTTCTCCTTCTTGGCCAACTCAAGGTACCAATAGGAAAGCTTAGTCTGTGCACAAATTTAATCTTTTTTTTTTTCTTCTGTAAGGTACGCAAGAATGATGTGGGCTGTAGCTTTATTAACCAGAGCTTTTGTGCACTGCAGTCTAACTTAGAAAAGCCAGCTCCATAATAGGCTTTGTTGCCTTTGTTGTCTAGCCTAGATTGTTTTCATGCCCTTTCAATAGGAGCATTTCTAATTTTTCAGCAATGAAATGGTACCCCTGTACCCACGTCCCATACAGCAGGTTGGGAATTAACCAGAACAAAGGTGCTAGGGACTTCTTATTTGTGAAAGGGAACACAAATATGGAATATTTATAATAGGTGCACATCTTGCATTTTGCTGGTGAGCTATGGACAGTAATATCTTTGTGGCATAATGTCTGTTGCTATTAAGAATTTGAAGGAGTAAAAAGCATTTCCTGTGTGTGGCAAAATTACCCAGTACAGGTATATTTCCCCATGAAACGTGTGTAGGTATACCATGAGTGGCACAAGTATCCACGAACATTTTCACCCGGGCGATAAATGAAATGAAGCTAATGAAGCAGAACAGTGAAGGGGGGGTTGTTATATTTCAGCATGAAAGGCAAATTAATACCACTTTCAAATGCTTGAACCCACCTCTCAGAGATGTTTGTTGTCTCTATAAATATTTTTAGAATCTTCTATGTTGACTAAGTCAGGGTATAAGCAAATGAGAATGCAGTTTCTGAGTCCTGATACAGCTAAAGTCAATGTCATTTACTGGTTTATCACCTTTATCAAAAATGGTGGGCAATTACATGCAAGGTGGCCAATTTTGCTGTGAATTTTGTTTTAGGGTTTGCATTTGAGGCTGTTAAGTATTACACCAAAGAAAGTATTTTGGTTAGATGAAAGTGCATTTTGGCTGTCATAACTGGTCATCTGATTCATTAGTGGGAGTTGGGTAAACCTAGAAGCTTGAATGACAAAAAGAAGAGCAGTTGTTTACCTCTGTAGCATGGGGAAAAGGGGAAAACTAATAGTTCTCTTCTCCTGTTGACAGGTATAGTGATATTCTGGATAATTTAATACTGTAAAATTTTTCTGCCAGCTTTGTACAGGTTTTAATTGCTGTTACTCTGAGATGCAGTAGAATGAGAACAAAATAAATAAGACCCACACAGAAGAAAGACTCGATGGGCATTTTGCTAGGAATATTTTTAAAATTAGATATAAGTGCCCATCTCAGCTGAGGATGGCTAGTTAAATATCACAATACCGATGCAATTAAAAATCCATATGTTTTGATATATATGTTATTAAAACATGTATGTTCTTTGGGCTTCTGTAATAAATGTTTTCTGAATACATTCCTATAATTTTCTCTACTTAAATTCCAGCTGCAATGATTTTTCTTAGCCTAATTTTAAAAACCATTTCTAATGTATTCCTTGTACTACTGCATTTTACTGCCTCAGAACCTAAACTGTGGCTTTAACAGTAACAAAAAGCTCTATGATTATAGAATACAGAGTTTGAAATGTGTGATACATCACTTCAGATTCAAGGGAAAGCTTTTGTATCTAGAATTATAAAGTTAAATTAAGGTTCTACCTTCTGACATTACAAAGTACTGTAATACTGATTTTTAAATTTTTAAATTGTACTTAAAACATGGAACGTAGGGCCAGACAGATAATCTATCAAGTGTTGATAACAGTCTAGATACCACTTCATTATTTCTGTCTCGTCACTGGTGCATATAAATGCTAGTACTTAGAAATGCAAAGAGTAAGTAATTTTTTCAGAGAGAGTGGATGTCCAGATGCATATTCTACAACTTGGTTGGAATAAAAATGTAGGCAATTTTGCAGTCATAACTGCTTGATATCAGAAAAATTGTGCTTAAGCCAGGGTGCATTCAAATTGTTTTGTACTTTGTGATTGGAGGTGCTTAAAGCAACTCTACCAGTCAGTTTAGGTCACAAGCAGCCTTCCTTGCAATAACTTCTTTTTATTCATACACAGTTGTGAACAGGCTTATGACTTGATATTGACAGCATCACACTGATGACACTCCAGAGCATGGGAGTAAAAGCGGTCTCACTTGTGCCTGCAGGTCTTGTGTTACTCTGGGGACAGTGGCAGAATAAGTACTAGCGAGGCAGGTTGATTGATAGAATGTTTTCTATAAAAAAATTTCTCACCGTCCTACTGCATGATTTTTGAAATAATTTAGAGCCTTCTAGACTGTAAATAATAGAGTGTGTTGTGGCTGTGCAAAGTTTAAATTCAGACCCTGCTTCTGAGAAGTGAAGGTGTGATGGATGTTTTTTGTTAAAGTGTAAGATTTGGAAAGTTTGCTGAGTAAAGAGGAAGCTGTTTGTATGACCTGGAGATACACAGTGTGTGTTTTGATAAATGTTGAGGGATATCTGGGTGTGAGAAGTAACCTAACAACAAGTATTAGGTCAGATCAAAAGTCTGTTTAGTCGTTCTCTGTGATGGAGTCTAGGGAGCTGAGGATATGTTAAGTAGTTCCTCTCTTAGCATAGCCCCTGACTTGTGCTAGTAACTTGTGTGGAGGTTATGTATAGATTGTTTAATAGCCTCTAGTAGACATTTCCTCCTACACTTTGTCTATTGCTTTGAAGTCATTTAAGTTTTTGGCCTCTGTAATGTTCCGTTAGGGAGCTTTAATGGATTATCAGTCTGGATGAATCTAGGACTGAAGAGTACTATGAAGGTCATGGAATTGATAAGTGAAGTTACCACAGAATGGTTTGGGTTGGAAGAGACTCTAAAGATCATTTAGTTCCAATTACCCTGCCATGTCAAGGACACCCTTGACTTGACCAGGTTGCTCAAAGCCCCATCCAGTTTGGCCTTGAATTTTTGGCCTTGAATGCTTCCAGGGATGGGGCATCCACCACTTCTCTGGGCAATGTGTTCCAGTGACTCATCATAACCACAGTAACGAGTTTCTTCCTAATATCTAATCTAAACCTACCCTACTTCAGTTTAAAGCCATTTCCCCTGTCCTGTCACTTCATGCCCTTGTAAAAAGTCTCTCTCCAGAACTTCTGCAGGCCCCCTTTAGGTAGTGGAAGACTGCCCTAGGGCCTCTCCAGAGCCTTCTGTTCTCCAGGCTGAACAATCCCAGCTCTCTCAGGCTGTCTTCATAGGAGAAATGCTCCAGCCCTCTGATAATCTTCATGACCCTCCTTTGGACTTGCTCCAACAGGTCCGTGTCCTGCTTATGTTGTGGACCCCAGAGCTGGACACAGCACTCCAGGTGGGGTTATACATGACTGGAGTAGGGGGGCAGAATCACCTCCCTTGACCTGCTGGTTGCACTTTTGATGTATCCCAGGTTATGATTCGCTTTCTGGCAAGCTTGCTGAGCTTGTGCTCAGTCCTACTGTCCATGTCAGCAATGCAAATGTTAAACAGTGACAGTCCCAACCCTGACCCTTGAGGAATGCGCCTCATCACTGGTCTCCACTTGGATGTTGAGCCACTGATTGCAATTGTTTGAGTGCAACCATCCATCCAATTCCTTATCCATTGAGCGGTCCACCCATCAAATCCATCTCTCTCCAGTTTAGAGACAATGGCATAGCATGGGACAGCATCAAATACTTTGCATGAACCCAGGTAGATGGCTTCAGTTGCTTTTCCACCAATCACCACCACTGTGTCATAGAAGGCCAGCAGATTTGTCAGGCATGATTTGCCTATATTGAAATCATGTTGGCTGTCACAAATCGCCTCCTCATTTTCCATGTGGCTTAGCATAGTTTCCAGCAGGATCTGCTCCATGATCTTGCTAGGTACAGGGGTGAGACTAACCAGCCTGTATGTCTGCAGGTCTTCCTTTTTTTCCCTCTTTTTGGAAATGGGGGTTATATTCCCCCTTTTCCAGTGTAGTGGCAACATCATCATTCTGCCATGACTCCTTAAATACAATGCACAGGGGCTGAGCCACTTTTTCCACCATTGCACAAATGCAGTATACAGTATTTCGAGGTACATAAACTTGGAAGTTGGTGTTTGGCAAGAAGGGCATGTTCCTGGAAAACAAAGCAAAGGGATTTTCTGGTATCAAGTGGATACTGGAAAGATTGATATTTCTTGGAAGAAGAAAAGAAGAATATGGGGGTCTATTTTATACTTCTGGTTGGTAACTTTATGGAGAGAATAAGTTTGGTCAGGCTTGGCTGGAGAATGACACTTTTAGATAAGCATCAAAATATTTTATTTTGAATTGAAATTAATTTGAAACAAAACACCTGAGTTTCTGAAGTTCATTCTTCATTATATCTTAATTCCTCTTAAAAGAGGATTGAAGTAATTTTTGCACTACATTGGTTTCTTCTTCTGAATTAGCTTAAAATATAAGTTAATAATTGGTGTCAAAGAAGCCTGTGTACTTTGCTGATGTGCTAGAAAATAAAATCAGCTGGGAATTAGTCTTGAAGTTAAAAGCGTTACTGTATTTATTACTAAAGACGTAGTGGAATAAATAATGGATTTTATACGTATTACCAAATTTTCTGAAGGCAAGATTGTGAAAAACCTCTGTAGCATAATGTAAACTGAAGTAACTAACTTGTTATGCATGGGAAGGTATTGAAATGAATTTTCCCATCACTTGTTTTTTACTCAGGGGTGTTTTTATGATATTTTGTAGTGTCTTAGGAGTATCTTTCAAAACTAAAGCAGCACTCCTCTGAAGCAGTTTTGTCACTGCTTTATTGGCATCGGAACTGGTATGCTACAAGGTACTATGATATGCTCACATTTATATGGACTCCAGTGTCTAAGGTAAGAAGGGAATGCAGATCTCCCTCTTGTGTTAACTCTTCCTGGTGTTTTACAGAGTTGGGAACTTGTCCTCTGTGTGCTGAACCATTTTAATGGTAAGTTCTGTTGAGGTATCCTAATGTCTATCCTGCAGTTATTCTGAGGATGAATCCATATGACACACTACAGCAAAGAATAACCAGTGAAACTGTTTGCAATTGAGCCTATTTCTCCCTGCTCCAAAACAACATGAAATTATATCTTCCATGTGTGAAAAGACTGCAGAGAAATTACCAGAGGAGGCAGAGAGTTGATGACAAAGACATTCTCTACCTATCATTTGATTTATTCTTGTTTGAACTGACACGTGCCAGGTATAGCTTCCTCTGGTCCTTTTGTTGAGAAATGTGGTTCAAATTCGGCAATATTCAAGCGTTTAAAGTTGTCAAAGCCAGATACTTCTGTAAGTGCCAGCTTTACCTTCTGGCATCTTCCCTCCTAAAAATTTCCATCTGGGTTGGTTTGTAGCATTTGGTGTCATCGGGAATGTTTTCTGTTACAGATGTCCTGGAAGACCTCTAAATATTTTATTTCCATCATATTTTACTTTTAGAGCAAATTTTAAAAACATTGTTACATAATAAGTATCTTCTTTCCCCATTAGCAGTAATGTCTCCTAATTATGCTTCAATCATTTTTATTACTACAACCACATATAGATTCTTACAGCAAGATAGAGCTTGAGTTGTGATCAAATTTGCATAACTTTACAGCAGATAAGCCTCTCTAACCAGGGGCGTTTATAATATGGAATAATTTGGGAAAAGAAATA
>VYZQ01017906.1:1444-12477 GCA_013400655.1 Mystacornis crossleyi
AAAAAATGGGGCAGCTGCTCCCTCATAATAAAGGAAAGCAAATTCCTCACAAAACTAATGTGTAAAATAATTCAAGCCTAGGTTTTTAATTGTAAAGCCAGAGTCTGATTCCTATCTGTTTAAATTCCGTATTGTGTCACACAAAATGATTTGCAGGCAAGGTTATTTATGGTGCTGCTTTAGGATGTACAAAGAACAGTGTGATGGGCTCTAAATTCTCCCTCCTCTGGAGCAGGGTTTGTAAGGGGGCCCCATGGCTCATCTGTCAGGAGCCAGCAATGGAGGAAACTTTCTCAGTATGTTATTTGACCCTTTGGGGAGAACTTTCCTTCTTCAGCGTGTTAGTGACTTGTTTATTTCTACTGGCAAAACTTATGCCTGTAAATGTTATTTCACTGGGTGAATATTCCAGGTACTAAAAGTTGTTCTCTCTAAATAGCTACAAACTTTATGTTCAGGAAGCGATAGTGAATCCTCTAAAATAATTCTTCTTTTACCCTCTTTGATGTATCCTTCAACAAAAAATCTCATACTGAAATGATGTGGAATTGAGCCCAAACTGGCATAGTAGGTAATTCCGAAACGGTGTCTTTGGCGATCTCTTCTTTCTGTATGTAGCCAGGAGGTACATTTTCAGGAGACTAAATAGACCCATCCTACCCTTTCAAACAGGAAAAAAAGAGAGATTTTCAACTATTGTTATAAATATGTTGTAGTTAGGAAGTATGTATGATTTCGTTTCAAACGCTGCTGGTAAAATTGGCAGTTTAATAAAATGCTCGTGAAACTTACTAAGCTAAAGAACACAGTAATCAATTTCACTCTGTGAGACAGAAAAATACTTTATTTAATCATTGCACCAGAAAGTGTAGCCTGCTGGGAAGTTAAACTTATAAGAGATATTAGAGACTGTACTGCAGTTCTGTGAAAAATTAATGCTTGAGTCTACAGATAGAGATTGGAGGTTTTTCAGAGAGAACTTTGTATAAGTTCTATATGTCAATTATGAGTCTATTCATTGACAGATTACTAATTTATTTCTGTAAGTTAATGCACTATGAATAAGCAGAACAGGACAAGAAGCAGTGCTTCTATCTAGCAGGCATATTGGGACCATGTAGGAGAAAAGGAACAAAACCAAAGAAGAGATATGAAACAGAGACCTTTAATGTGGACCTAACATGCTAAGCAAACTGAATAAATCTAAATATAACAGAGGACTGACAAGAAGATCCTAAACAAACAGGTGATTAAACTTGAAGTTATACTCCAATATCAGTTCTTCAAATATCAGCTTATTGATCTTGAAAACTAAGGCCTTCTCAGAGAGAAAGAGGAGTGTGACCACCTATCTTTGTAACAGCAGATTATTTTGTGATAATCTCTTCAGTTGTTAAAAATAGGAATTAACAAAAACATGTGTTAGTATTAAATTTGGAAATAGTTAATAACATTAGCGGGCTACTGCTGCATTTTGCCAAGTGTAGGAAAATCTGCATGTTAATGGATTTTTTTTTTTCTTCTGAAATTAAAAGAAAATGTTTTGGCAACTTGACCAACCTTGTTTCTAGTTTCCTCTTGTAAACTAAATTTCTTATGCAATTTTCTTATTTTACCTTGTGTTTTTAACCCTCTAGATCCAACCGAGACTACCCTAAATCCTCCTCAGTGAGCTTTCTGCTGCAGTCACCAGGAAACTGAAAGTATGAAGCTGTCATGAATGCAGAATGCATTTGCTCAGTTTGGGCAAAATGCAATAGAAGAGTGCACATATGCAGGCGTGTTTGACAAGGATAAAATGAAGTAATTGACACACTTTACTTGTAGGGTTGGTCCACTTAAATATTTGAGAGGTTTTCAAAATGAGAAAAACAAATTAGAGTGCATGGAAAATCACATGCAGAGCTCTGGATGCAAGTGTTAGCTCTGGCCAGCCCTCGTACCACCCAGTGCTACTAGGCATTCCCCAGGTGTGAGATCTGGGGCCTCCAGAACCTTTTATGTTCACTCTCTGCAGCAATCTATGCAAGGGAATAAAAGAAGTGGAAAAAATGCAAAAGAAACATATCAGAAGTCTGTCTTTGCAGGTCTCACATTATTTAATTAGGACAAGATTATTTCTGTGGATGGGGACAGAAAGAGACACTGGCCCTGAATGAGCAGCTGTGAACACTTCTCAGAGCATCCACTGAGAAAAGGTCAACCCGCAGTGGGCCCTTGTCTCCTGGTGGTCGGTTTCAATGTTTCTCTGTGGTTGCCACAGTGACATCATTGTTTTGTTGTGGTTTACTGGGGAAAGAAGTGACTTGTTCTTGATCCCAATTACTCACCTTGTGTTAGTTTCTGTGTTGTCGTCTCTTAGCTTTGTTTGTTTAAAATTAAATTGAGGAAGTAAATATTTCATGAACATTTTAATTTAATTGTGTAAAGGAATACAGAAAGCAAGAGCACCAAAAAATGTGTATCAAACAACTTTGGGTTACTTTTCCAGAATATGAGGGAAATTCAAAACTCAGAATTATAATGGGCTCATTTGCAGATTTTTATAATGCAAAATAGAGGCTTGTTGTCTTTCTGTTAGTAATATGTCTTGCAGAGGAAACCCTATTCTACCACTGCACATTTCCCACCTCTCTTTTTCAATAATTATCTGAGGCCCTTGTTTTCTATTATATCAGCTCTAAATTCTTAGCCTTGCAAGTCCAGAACTGTCATAAAGCTCCGAATACCCCCACCCTTTCTTACCTGGAAGGGCAAGGCAGTGTACCAACAGCATGCTGGTTGTCCACTCAGGCAAGAGGAGCCCAAAGACATAACTTAAGTCTCATTGACTGGATTTACGTTTGGCATTATGTAGTTATATATTTATAACCAAAAAAACCAATCTGATTTCAAATTGCAGTCATGAGGAAACAAAAAAGTGGTCACACCTTTTACCAGAGCACCATGTCTCTTCTACTTTTTGCAGTTAATGTTGCTTAGCGTACAATAGTTAGGTAAAAAATTCTGATATTAAAAGTAATAACAATGGGGAAAAAAGACTTCTGAATGCTCTCTTCATATTTATTTAGCAAAAATCTCTGAAACTACTGATTTCTATAGCATACGGAGCCTTTGGGCTTGTTTCATGTCCTTTTTCTTTCTTCCTTCTCCTTGCTTTTCTACAAGGAAAAAGCAAATGTTGGCAGAGGTACTTGTCCAAGTCACTGCAACCTACATTAGTTTAATACTTCTCCTTTACTGACAGCTAACACAGCAGCATTAGACTACTGTGCGGTTCAAATTGTTGTGGCGCTTGTTCAATTGAATTACACCAGCAGAAGTCCTTAAAATTGAGAAGTTGTACCAGCAAAACTGCATTTTTCTCAGTAGAGCTCGCACAACTCATTTACCACATTGGTACAGTGTGAGTTCTTTAATAAACCTTCATTTAAACCAAGAGTGTTTTGCTTCTTCCATACCTGACTATGCTGGCATGGTAAAGCACAACTTAATTGAAAACATTTAAGAATACAAGTGCATACTATTTCTGAACCTTAAAAACCCCTATGCAGGGAGAACAATACATTCTATCATGAGCAAATTAAGCAAGAGGCATGTTTCCCCATATAATTTTTCTACTTTTATTTGCTATCCTCAGCTTAGCTTACAATTTTTTAATTTGTGATAGTTTCCTTCCAACTTTATTATTATTGGGCTTGTTGATATTTATATTTTTAAAGACAAATTTGTTTCTCTAAAGGAGATGTCTGTGAAAGAGATTTTATCAACAGAAGGATTAGCTTCTTTTTCTTCATCCTTTGAAAGAAAATTGGCTTTGAAAGTCTTATCACTGCACTAAAGATAATATTGCAGACTGTTAAATCACAATTTTATTCCTCAAAGAAGATTAATTAACCTTCAAATGCGTATTTAATCACACATCCTATGCATTTCAGCACAGCTCAAGCATTAAGTACATGGGACATCACTTTTCAGTAAAAAGTGAAATGAAAAACACATAACATTTGAGAATTAGGAATTTTAATCAAAAATACGTTAAAACTATGTATTTTGGGATCCACAAGTCTGAGCCTCCAGATGACTGGGTTTGTTTCAGACCAGTGCTGCCGAACATTATTATTACTTGAGGGCTGCTCAGCACCAGCTCTAATGGGGTACTGGTTGCAGGTCACACCCTGCTGACAAGGCCCAGCGTGGTAATTACCACCGAGCGCCACAAATCCCCAGTTTGCCTGGGCCATGGGGCTACAGGACAAAGATCACACTAATAGCAGAGGGGCAAGAAACGTGGGCAGGATGATGTGTGCTGCCTTCCCTGGGATGCATTTTCTCTTTCAGTGCTAATAGCTTGGAAATTTTTTGAAAATTTGCACAGAAACCTTTTCAAGGAACTTTGAAAACTCTCAAGATAGAAATCTTTCTTCAATTCCCTCTAGCAAATTTGATGTCCATTACCAATAGATCCATTAACTCAATTCATTTGCTCTAAACAGGGACATTTCTACTAATGCTTGCTCTTTTGTTGCTTCTTATGATCTTTCAACTATTTTAAAGAGATGCTGTCAGTATATTATTTTTAAAAGAAGCAATTTCTGAACTCTGGATATAGCTAGAACAACTGTTAAGACCATGTCTCTGTTTTAAAATGTCCCTTACAAAGTACTTTCTTTCCCTTTCCCATTTTTTTTTCCAGTGCAACACTTTTCTCTGACACTTTCAACTCAATAACAGGAATTTTTGACTTTGAGGTTGGTGACCTCCTCCTTCATAAAAAGTCAGCTTTCAGCTACTCTGCATTTTAGTGAAATAACCTCATAACATTTTCCATAGCAAGATGCTATGATGTAATTGCTGCTGAATTATGATCACTGCAAGATACTATGAACAGGAAAAGACTAACAAGCAAAGTGAAGTAATAGCTAAGCACATTTTCTTTGTATAAATAGCATATTGCAAAATTTTTCTGTGTGCTAGTTTTCCTTTAATAGGCATTGAACTAATTCATTGAACTATGAACCGAATGCATGAGGTTGGTGGAAGATATGTTCATTCTGAGGAGACATGGAATTATTAAATTGATTATTTCTCAACACAGCTGTTCATTTAACATACGGGAGAAACTATTTCTCTCTGTTGTCAGCTGGAAAAGAGTTAATTAGATTCTCCTCCACATGTAGAGACAATTAGGCTATTAACTATAAATAAGGCACCTGACAGCTACAAGGCTTCTCCTCACCTGTGGCCTGCCAAGATGTTATTTGTAGACTAATGCTGTACTTAGGAGGTTGTTTTTCACAAATACCCCTTCAAACAAGTTGTTTAGTTTCAGCTCTTGGAGGTTTCGTGAGCCATCTGATGATCGGTAATTATTATTTAAAGTATCATATTTGGGTTATACTGTACTGTTACTTTTGCTTAGTTGGAAGACTGAGGTATTTCAGTTGTAATATCATGCCTAAAATTCAGCTAGGAATCTCCTATATTTTACATACATGGTGCAAAGAACTTGAAATGTTTGATGTGCACCTACAATAAACAAAAAAATTATTGAATGTCATAGTTGGCTTTCTACTGTTCCTTCAAGAAGAAATCAGGTATTTCAGGGTACAAGCTGAGAATGCTTTTGGTATGAAAGCTGCTTAAGTTGGGAAATGAAGTGCTACTAGTATGCTATTTCCTTAAAAACAAAACAAGCAAAAAACCCCTTATATTTTAGTAAAAGAGAATTCAGCTACTAATCATTAATTATAAAGCTGCTCTAAATCTTGAATCTTACAATTCTGCTGAATTTAAATCCTGAGAATGATATAATGGGGGAAAAAAACTTGTCCTAAAGAGCACAGTCTTTGAGAAGAATGAATTAAACAGACATTATCAAAGATGTGTTCCATTTGTGCTGCTTGTCATGCAACATCTTTTTTTGCAGATTGCTTTTTTGTAATTTTAAAGCAGTGGGGAATACTAATCCTGTCTGAGTGCTAACAGGGGTTACATCAGGCCGTGAGTGCTCACCAGGGAGGTTCCTCAGGGCTCCATGGGGAAGGGCCTTGAGGAGAAGCTGTATGAGGAGCCGCTAAGGTCGCTTGGTCTGTTCAGCCTGGAGAAGAGGACACTGAAGGGGGAGACCTCATTGCAGTTACAACATCTTTGTAGGGGAAGAGGAGAGGCAGATGCCGATCTCTTCTCTCTGACCAGTAACAGGACCCAAGGGAATGGCCTGAAGTTGTGTCAGGGGAGGTTTATGTTGGATATTAGGAAGAGGTTCTTCACCCAGAGGATGGTTGGGCACTGGAACAGGCTCCCCAGGGAAGTGGTCACAGCACCACTGACAGAGTTCCAGAAATGTTTGGACAATGCTCTTAGCACATGGTCTGGTTTTTGGGGCTTTCCTGTTCAGGACCAAAAGTTGAACTTAGTGATCCTTGTGTGGGTCCCTCACAACTTAGGATATTCTATGATTCTCTGATATCTTCAGTATTCGCAACAGTGCTTGAGCAGTCCAGCTCACTCCATAGTATGAAATCTAAAATGTGGGTTGAGGGTAAAGTTTGGCTCCTGTTCGGGCAGAGTTTTCCAGAATGTGCTTTCTAAGACTGCTTTAAACAGCTTTTGATATGTACCATGTAATGGAAGCAAAACACACTGATTGTCTTAAGACTGAGATTCCTAAGACGTGTTATGCCTAAATAAGTTAAGAAGCAGAAGGCATCAAAATTACAGGAAATCCTTCTTGCAAGGGTTTTTTATTGCTTTTTAATCTGATGAGAAATGTAAACTAAACTGTGCTAGGCTTGATTCCCAAATTCTGTGAATGTCAACAAAAAATTATGCAGCATTATTGATTTCAAGGGCTTGGCTGCAGAGGACAAACTATTTTTTGCAAACCAACAGTAAAATGTATATCTCCTGAGGGGAGCCTTGCAGTACCTAGAAAACAGCATGATGTTTGGGGGTTTTATGGGACTATATAATTTTACTCTTTGCAAGTGTATTTTCATTTTTAGTAGATAAATAGCCACCAGTCAGATTCACACAGGAGAGGAGTTACAAGTTTTATTTTCATGTCTTTGATAGGAGGGCTGGCTTAAGGCTGCTCTGATCCTGTTCTAGTTACCCCATTCAGTGACAAGCTTCAAAAAGGCTGCTCTAAAACTGAGGACAGCTACAATTCAGTGATACAGTCACACAGAGGATCTCCACAAGCCAGAGCTGAAAGACCAAGGCATAGCACTGACTGTGCTGATTACCAGCTTCCTTAGTAGTCCTCTAAACTTTGGAAAAACTCAGCAAACAGAATAAAAAATCTTCTGTTTTCCACCTGCCAGTATATAAAGAATTAATTCTGGGAGGAAAAAAAAGAAAAAGAAGTGGTTTGTGGTCTGAAATACATGATGTGGAGAAATGCTTTCAGTCTACAGACCTCTTCAAAGACATATGTTAATGGTAACTGCTTGGCAGCAGGCTTAAATTTGCTGTAAATTATTTACAACTTCATTAGTTAACATTCCACAAATCAAAAACTGTTGAATGCTTCCGTGAAAAGATTTTGTGATGCAGGAAAGGAGCAATCTATAGAATATGTTTCTGTCCTCAATTAAAACAGTTATTGCTTTGCAGCATGTGACTTGGTCATAGATGTGTCATAGCACAAACAAATGCCCTATTTTGAACAACTATGGCAGAACAGTTGGATTAAAAATGTAGTCTAAAAGTCTGAAAATATTGCGAATATTCATCTCTTGAGAAATAATGCAAGAAAAAAGGAATAAAGCAATGAGAAGTAGATTTCTCGTTAGGTTTTTTTATTTATTCCCTTCCTTCTAAGCAGAAGCGAACAATTTATTCTCTAGAGCTCTGAAAGGTTAATCACTTGCAGGAAAATAAGGATGTGAAGAATATCTAAGTAATAAGAGCTAAAAATGTCAGATGCCTGGGGATAAAGCAAATAGTTCTGTGTTTTTCAAATCACTGGCTATTGTGATTTTTTGAACACAGGGAAGGATATTATTTTAAATAAAATGTTACCTTTTGCATAAGGGCAATTGTTAATGATCGCAAAGAAAAAAAATTAGTTTGGAAGTGGTGAAAGACTATGACTAGAATTCACCTTTTTAGTGAACCAGTACAGTACAGCAGGCAGGGAGCTGCTCGGCTGTTGGAGAGCACACTCCCATGCCTGCCCAGCAACAGGCAAGTACCAGCTGGGTTCTTTTCAGACCTGCCAAGCCATGAGACTGGGTTCTGTAGGAGAAGACACCCCAAAAGTTAAGGGTAGAGTGCATTCAAAGGGTATTATACCATCCCTTTCCTAATCATCTCACCAAGCAAGGAAAAATAATTGGATCATTGCACATAGAAATCTGTTTTCAAAAATTTTTGGTTTTCTCCATAGAAGTTTTTTCTGGGTCTTTCTCAAGACATTAAAAGGAGTGATTTTCAAAACTTGCTCAGAACTCCCTATTTCTGAGGTGGGTTTGCATCTGAGCACTGCAAGTGTACCAGCTGGAGACATTCAAGATGTAATATTTCACCTGTAACTAGGGGCAAGGGGCAAATGAAGAATTTTTCAATGTTTATAAAATTCCTGAGGTATAGTCTCTCATTACCCATTTCAGTAGATTACTGTGGTTGCTTAAGCTCGTCCTAGTGCTGGAGACAGAGAATCAGTATATATTTTACACAATTTGTATTTAGGGCTCAAGAATGGAACAGTATTTTAAAACTGAATGATTATTTCAGAAAGCTGATTCTCTAGTTCCTGTAGAGAGGAAAAAAAAAATGCTTGGTGTCAATCCTCCTGATTTGCAGTATGTACATGCTTTTAGTATTGAAAAGTCCGGAGATTAATATTTTTTTTTAATCTTGCTTTTTAACTATTTTCTTTCTGCTAATTGGTTTTGTGTTGCTCTCAGTCTTCGTGACTCCCATGCCCAAAAATGCATAGAGATTTGTAGAAGCTGGTTTGCAGAAGTGTAAATTTGACCTCTGCCTTCTCCTTTTAAATTTTACCACTTTATAATCTGCAATTAAGTGATTGGAAGAGATTGCCTTAGTGATAAATACAATTTCAGTGAAAGACCTTCTGAATCATGTTCTGATTGCCCACTCCAATCTGTTTCGTAAGGTGTGTTCCTGCTATGGGTTGTAGCCTGCTTTCATTCACTTGCTTCCTACGGACAAGTTAATGACGTTCCTGCAGTCCAAGGCAGTCCCAAAGCAGGCAGAAAGAGAATGGGGCATTGGCTGCAGGCTTCTCTGTGGTTGACAATGAAGGCACCTAAACAGAAAGTTGTTTTTTTTTTTCACATAGTACACTTTGTGATTGAAGCAGATTTATGGCTTAAATGACCCGACCTTTTTCACAGTTGGGCACAGTTTGGTTAATTTTGTTAAGGATTGTATCTCCCAGGGCAGCATGTTCTGTGGCTACACGAAATGATCTGTCCTACATTTCAGATGTATCAGAGCCAGTGTTAATTAAATTACATACATTCTGTATAATGTAACAACAGCACTGAGGCCAATTCTGGCTCCCAAGGAATTTATCTGCGCTAACCAAAAGTTATTTTCTCTCCATGCTGTGGAGCTGTTTCTTTTATTAAACTTATTAAAACCATTTTAAGCTTTGATGTTCTGCAGCTTTTTGGTTGGAGTTTTCATCAGATGTTATTCATCCTCCTAAGGCATATGCTCTGCTTTCAGAGCAGATATGGGCACTTCTAAGTAATTTATTCCTGTTTAAAATTGAAATGCATTTAAAATGTATCATACTGGCAGACCTGGAGATGATAGTCTTCTTTACTTATCCACATGGCAGTGAATGCATAAACTGTAATAGTGTCAGTTTTTCTTTATTAACTTAATGTAGCACCTGTGAGATGATGGTTTGTTCATTATATTCTTAAATACATGTATATATGTCCTTCTTGTATCTTTCTTATCTAGAAAAATGTTGTCTCCTCTTCCCATCAGTTTTGATGGCATCTTGCTATGGATATCCTTATCCCTTTTCTGGCTGTGAAAGTTTATCAGACAACTTGGTTTCTGTGCAGGCAAGAAACTAGCCAGGGAAATTATTCCCTTCATTCTCCTATGAGCAAGTACAATGGATTCTAGGGAATGGACTTCCAACAACTTGGTCCAGAAACTTGAGGCAAGGGTTCTATAATGAGGACCAAGATATTTTTGACACAGTACAAATACAGTCTCTAAGATTACTTCAATGAAAAGTGCCCGTTTAGATCTCATTGAAAGGGCCATGCCCTTGAACTTTAGGACCACATTATGAAGAATATCCAAATAGCTTTCGTTTTAAACCAGAAAATGCTACTTCCTGCTTTGGAGATATACATGGCATTTCTAAATTTTATTGTGAGGACAGTGTTACAAATCTCCACCTACACATACAAATAAATTATTCATTTATTTGGACCAAGGGACACAATATTTTTGGTGCAAGAATTCAAAAGTGCTGCAGAGGTTTGTGACAGATAAAATTAATTTGATTCAATTTGTCAAAGATGCATAAGGTATTCGCATTTTTAGAGCATCGAATAATTTTTGGGTATGGTTTGGGAGATACACTTCACAACAGATTCTGTTTCTCTTTCAAGCACTGTTAGTAATAAAGCAGCTTTGTGAGTTTGGACAGGCATTTTCCACTGCCCTCTTGTCACATGCAGTAATGTCATATTAGCACATCCAGACAAGTAACACGTACATCTTGGCCATAATTAGTTTTCTCACATCTGCCATTTCTAACAGATAGAGGGTTCCACTCCTTTTAACCATGGTGGTTAGAAAATTTTTCCTTATACCTGTCCCAGTCTTGCACATGACCACCATATGCTCATTTATTCTCAAGGCAATACTATTTTATAGCCCTTTCCCTTCATTAGTGTTTAATCCAGCAGATACACCTAGAGGGATTATGGTTATTCCCCTTGGCCTTCATTTTTTCTATGCTAAATTATACCACCCTTTTTTCTGTTCTATCATAAAAAAAAAGCTGTGGATACCTTCTGACAGGT
>VYZQ01017909.1:0-11974 GCA_013400655.1 Mystacornis crossleyi
CATGGTAGTTCAGTTTAAAAACAAACTACACAACACAGAACCACAGCTCAGTCCAGAAGAACACTGCACCTTCTGCACACGAGGGAGAACATCACCAATTCAAGTTAGAGCAGGCATATCTGGCATGTCCACAGAGATCCTG
Source organism: Mystacornis crossleyi (assembly GCA_013400655.1). Lineage (NCBI taxonomy): Eukaryota > Metazoa > Chordata > Aves > Passeriformes > Timaliidae > Mystacornis > Mystacornis crossleyi. The sequence goes on from VYZQ01017909.1 coordinate 143, forward strand.
GATTCCCGGAGAAGTTAACCGCGTAGGATTAAAATCTGGAGAAGGTGCTCCTAAGACCTGCACTTGCATAGCTGGAGATGGCTCCCAGCCCATCAACAGATGTAGTTGTGAGCAGCAACAAGAACAAGCTGTGGTGCAGCAGCATCAAAATAGAGAGCCACAGCACTGAAGCAGCAATAGGGGGCTGGAGAAGAGGGACTCGACACTGGATTAATGTTAGAAAACAAACCAATAACATATTTAGCCTGCAGAGGAGCATAAGCAAATTTTGGAAACCAACAACAATGAAAAAGTGATGATAGTTCCTCAGATTTCTAGAAGCTAGCCTCAGCTAGAAAGTGGAAATGCTAAGAATGCTTTAAAAAAAATCTAGAGGAAAAAAAAAAAAGACGAGAACAGCTGCAATGCTGTTTCTCATCTGTGCAAGATGTGTATTGCAGGTCTCCTAACTCCACCAAAACAGGCACCAAACCCTGAGTTTCTGTACCCTGTTCTGCCTTTTCTCCTGGTAATAGTGTGTGCTGTGCTTTGCTCTCCACGGAGGAAGGCGTGGGGCTCCCGCGTGGGTGCTGCAGTCACTGGTCTAATCAAACACGAAGCGTGACGTTTCAAAAACGACCCACCCATTGATTCAGTCCAGAAACAGCAGTAGCTGAAATAATTCCTGTCTCTATTACCCACTGATGCCCTTCTGCAGTTCTGTGCTGTAGCAAGGGTCAGAATCAGAGAGGTGTCGAGTCACGAGAAACCAAAAATAAATGAGGGACTTGGGTAAAAGACACCTTTCACAAACGGTGGATATGAGATAAAGGGGAGAAAAGTTATCACAAAGAACTCGAAGTACCCTAATGTAAATTAGGGTCCTGATCGGCTCCGCTGCGTGCTCAAGGCAATCCACGTCTTTTTTTTCCCCAACTCTCTCCGGGTTTCTTGAGGTGGTGTGTGCACGCAAAGGCTCCTTGTGTTTGGCACTGATTCGACCTCCCACTTTCCACTCTCCTAAGCAGGGCGGTAGAGACGCCAGCTCATTAGGTAATTTGTGTATTCAAAGAGGGTCAGGGAAGGAAACCTCAGGACGTTTCTATTGCCTAATGGAAATCACTTGGCATTTAAGCAAGCGCTCAGTACCAAAGGGGTCACTACTGCAGCAGGCAGTCAGCAAAGAAAAACTCTGTGATAATCTCTTGGTGTCCTGCTCTCAGGTTTTCAAACGCACAAAATTCTGCGTCCAGGCTCGGCCCTTGAGTGCTGTAATAAAGTCCTAATCAAGTGCAAGCAGCAGTGATTATTGCTGACTGAGCTTTCTCTGTACAAACCCACACAGCTTACCGAAGCTAGATTTCCTTTTTCTCCGAGGTTTTTTGACTTTTCAAACCTCTTGAAAGAGAAGATCTGTCAGAGAACAGGTGATTCTACAACTTGCAAAAGAATCTAAATAATTTGCATTTGAATGGTCTGATAAAAGCTCAAAGGAGGAGACTCCTGTTAGGAAATCCTTTGGAGAAAAACACATCATTCACTTGGGCTTTGCAGGTGGATGTTACTCTGTCGTTCACACAAAGGGTTTCTGATATGCTCAGTCTAGCTTGGAATGATCACCTGACAACGATGCTTCAAATCTCAGACATTTGTGTTGAGGAATTAACAAATTACAAATAATAAAATTAAAAAAAAAAAAGTCAGTAGATAAACAAGGAGAAGCCTGTGCACAGGCAAAGATTCCAATCAGGACCATTAGTTCAAGAGCAAACAACTTGTGAGCACAGCAGAGCAGGGAGAAGAAATTAAGATTTTATTCTCTTACCTCAGGAACACCAAGGTGCAGGGCATTCACGCTGACAGCAGGATCAGTAACAAGCACACTCCAAAGAAGTGGTTTCTTCTTTTCTTGATTCACAACAGTTTTGCTGTATTGTGGGGTTTTCTTGAAGGACACTTTGGTGAGATCACCAGAAGATTTTATATGTGTAAGGCAGGTTTCTTGAGGTTTTTTCCCCTAACTTTGATCAGCATTACAGTACCATGATGCAAGCAAAACACTTCAAAACAGCAAGAAAGGCCTATAAAGAGAGAAGAAACATTAAACAGGCCTGAGGTACGGGAAAGGAGACATCCAGCCTTACGCTTGCTAGGATACCAGGGGAGATTCTGTTAAGCCAAGATTTGGTCACTGAGCTCCCTTCTCCAACCCCTGCCTCCCCATGCACGTCTTAAGCAGTGCAGGAAATTCCTGCTGCCTTCACCTCATGACTCACCTTCCTCAGAATTCTGCCTGCTCAGCAGCCTCTGGAAATTGCACCCTTCCCTTCTTTCTGCCCCACCCTTCCCCATCCAAATTCGAGGTCTGGAGGAAGAGGCTGCGATCTCTCATTGCTTCCAGTGAGCAGCCAGCGCTGGGTTCTCACCCTTCCCTTCAGACCGGGCTGGAATTGCCTCATGATGCAATTCTGACCCCACCCTCTCCTGCAGCACCCAGTTAATTCTCCCTTTAAACTCAGCTTCCATGCTCTTTTCTTTTTAAAGCTGCCTTTCATCTTTGCCTGTACTGTCTGCTTAGAAACCACGACTGTAAGAAACTGCAAGCCATGCTTAGGTTGGGCCAGCCAGAAGGCGGCTGCAGGGAATGCATGTTGGGAAGGGTCCCTCTTCTCTCCCCTGGAGTGTTGAGCCCTCTCTGGGGTTGTAACTGGCTTTGCAAAACGCTTTGCAGCAAAATGAATTCTTGATACTGCTCGGGACCTTCTTCCCCCTCTGCCCTGCCCCTGCTTTGTGTCACGCTGATCTGCTGCCTCTTCTCTGGTGCCAGCACAGCTGTCCCCGAAATTCCTGCCATGAGCTAGACCAGGGAACTGCTTTTAGTGGTAACTAGGAGGGAAAAAAATAAAATGGCATTCTGTTCCTGTTAGGTCATGAAACTTCAGAAAGCTCCAGACAGCTCAGTCAGATGTAACACTCTGGGGACGGGGAAAAGAGGAACAGAAAAATTAAGAACTTGCTAAGGTGACACAAAGAACCAGGAGTTACTTCAGGAATGGAAAACCCCATTCTATCATTCTGGAGCTCATCCAAGAGCACATCCTGACATCCATTGTATTTGCTTTTATGGTAAACATGTGCCAGCCCAGTGGAGACGAGGGCATCTCTGCTTTAAGCCATCTGTAAATGCAGTGTTCCCACATTCCATAGATATTCTGAGGTAATTGAAAGGAATCAGATACCTTACAAGTAGGTGAAACCTCTAAAAGGCACACTAATTGATGCTCAGTTTGTTGTCAAATTATACTGAAGGAAAACAGGAAATGCAAAATCATAAAGCGTGAAAATTTCTTGTAAGTGAAAGATAAAAAGCTGTGAGTTCAAGGCATTAGGAGGCCTTGTAAGATGGTTCATTGATGTGCCCTACAGGTTGCTGCAAAAACTGAAATATAAGCACAGAATTTCAAGTAGGTACTATTCAGCTGTGAAAGTTATTATAGATACCACTGAGAATGAACTCGGAATTTGCTTCAGGAACAAAAGCTACTCGCAGTACTTTTGCACTGGTATAGCTGAATATCAACCCTGTCACCCCATGTCTCTCAATTTTTATGACTTCCACAGGGACTTGCATAAGAATATGCTGAAACTGCATTGTGCTTCTCTTTGAAACTATTGGGAAAGTTTTTCAAATGCCACATTGGAAAATTTAAATAACTGATGCAATATATCATATGAACAGGTAAAACAGTAATATATGCAGGACTGTACAAGCAAATAGAGCATCTTTCCTCTGTCATCAGTATTGTCAATATTTTTATCTGTGACTGAAAAACCTACATAAATAAGCAGAAATACTTTCTTTTCCTCCCAAAGTATCCTAAACCTCCTAGTGTACATTTTCTTTTTGGCACAGTTTGCTCTTTTTCAGTAAAAGGCAGCCAAAATTCTTAAGTCTCAGAAGAATCAACATCCTTAAATGCTGTAATTTTGATTCATTTTAGGCAGAGATAATTAAAATATTTGCTTCCAGATTATAGAGTCTTTACATGCTGTTAATTTGGGGAATTGATTTTTTCAACATTCTTATGCAAAACAGAGCTGGATTCCAGCTTTAAATAAAGGTGTGAGCCTGAGCACATGTGGAGGGTTGTCACCAGTATGTCCTTTAATTTTCTGCCAGTCACTTGCTGCAGAAATTCACAGTAAAACCAGGGGAGGTCATCCCAGCTGAGGGGACAATTCTGCACAAGCCCACTAGGCAGTAAATCCCTTTTTTCCCCTAAAAATATAGATGTGAAGTCAGGAGCAGAGGCTTTCTTGCACACATGGAAATTCTTTTCAAAAAGCATAAAAGTAATCAAGATCTTGCATGTTGCAGAACCGGTGTGTTACCATTACAACCAAACAGAAACGCATAATTAATTGAATGCTAATTAAATACAAATCACAGCTTGGAAGGAGTACAAGTTTACAACAGCTTTTCCGCTTTCTAGGATTACTTTAAAACTCCCCTTCTTCAGTTTATGGTAACCTTTTTTTTTTTTTCCTTTTTCATAAGTAAAAGATGGGTTTTCCAAAGAACGGTTTTACATTTCTTTTAATTCGTGTTTCATAAAATTTAAATGAAAATCCCCTTGCAGAAATCTAGTTATAAAGTTTGTGCCCTCTTTTTTTTTTTTTCCTTTTTACTTGAAAGAATCTCCCGTCTTTCCAAGATCAAGCCCTTGTGAACACATGTCCTTCCAACCACAGTTCTCAGCTTCCCAGAACATGTTGTGGTGGGCCCAGCAAGGGGCCCTGAAGATAATTAAGGGAGTGGAGCATGTCAGATGAGGAGAGGCTGAGAGAGCTGGGACTGTTCAGCCCTGAAAAGTGAAGCCTCAGGGGGATCTCATCAAGGTATAAGTATCTGAGAGGGGAAATAAAGAAAATGGAGCCAGACTTAGTGGTACCTGCTAAGGGCAAGAGTCAATGGTCACGAACTGAGATGCAGAAAATTAATCCTATTTAAACACAAGAAGAAACTTTTTCACTTTCAAGCAGTGGAAAAGGTTGCCCAGATGGGTCGTGGCATTGCTGTTTGTGAAGATATTCAAACCCCACCTGGCCACGGTCCTGAGCAGCCCATTCCTGCTGTTGCGGCTTGGAGCAGGGGGCTTGGACTCCCTGATCTCCTGAGGGGCCTTCCAACCTTAACTTTCTGTGATTCTGTAAAATTGAGATATTATTCCCATGTTACACAAAGACACAGGCACTGCTAAATCTGCAAAGCCAGTAAGTATTTTTCTGGGTTCCCAAATATCACCACATACCCTGGCTTTGCCCCAGCCTGACGTGGGGATGAAAATGGTATTCGCACCACTCCTGCCTTGCACCAGGCTTTGTGAAGATGGGAAGGGAGTCCTGGTTGGGAGCCACAGCAGCTGAGTTGAGCTGCGTGACTGGGACCAGGCACTGAGTCCCTGCAGGCAGGTTTGGATGCAGCCTGAAAGACTGATGGCTCCATTCAGAATTCCCACGATAGCACGGATGACAAATTTAGGGTCCTGCAACAGCCCGTGAGATTAGAAATGACAAGCAAGTGAGATTATGTGTTCTCCATGATTGCCAGATCGTGGCATGCTAGAGACTTCAGGGAGAGAGGTTATCCTTAAGAGAGGCATTTATCACACACTCTGGCCAGCCTTGGGCAAGATACTTTCTTGGAGAAGGTGTCAAAGTCCAGATTTCCCAAAACCTTAACAGCTGGACAATTCATCTTCTCTCCCCACTGGTCTGCTTATGTTACAAGAAAAATTCAGGTCATGGGAAGTTTATCAAACAGCTAGAGATATACAGAATTAATTTATTTAAATAGAATTTATTATTTGGTAGACTTGAGCACAAGCAAACACACGAATTTCAGGGAAGTTCAGGTTTGCATCCAAAGACTTGAATTACTGTTATTAGGGCATTCACTGAACAGCAGAAGTCATACTCAAATTAATCAAAACTAATTTAACAATTACAAAACCAGCAGGATGACTGCACTGTCATTTGCCACTAATGACAAATGTTTATTACAGATAGTGTATTTGTCTTCTGAGCTATTAAAACACCGTTTGCTATTCATAACTCCTTAAACCTTTCCTGTAAGATGAAGGATCCATCATGTTCATGGAAAATAAGCCAAGCTTGTAGAAGTACAGCACCCCTCCCTATTCTCAATCAATCAAATCTCTCAGAGAGAGAGAGAGAGAGGGAGACTGATGAGAACAACCTACTTTTCTGTGCGTGGCATTCACTGAATGTGAAAAGGGGTTTCAGCAGGACCGAGAAAGTAGCTGTTGTCATGACAGCACTGGGAAGCCCAGGGATTGAAAAGATCTTCATCAGCTCGCTGCAGCAGTTCTGTGCCAAAGGAGCTGTGCTGCCTGTCTGCATGCTGACAACAGAGCCAGGGGAATGCCTGCTTCTCAAACCTCCGCGGTTTTACTCTGCAAACCTCCCCACTCGTGGCCTCTGAGGCTGGAATATAGTTGCAACCTGGCAAAAATGGATCTCTCCAGCCCCCCTCCTCCCTCTTCAATACTCCCCACACCTTCTGTTTCTCTCTCTGGATTAACAAGTGCAGCACCCAGCCTTCTTGCACTCCCTTTTGCCACAAAAATGCCATGCTGAAGGCAGCAGTAACCTGTAAAAAACCTAATCAAATACCAGCACATTCTGCAGTCCCACTCTGTCGATGTAATGACTGCCACTCCTGTATCCTCAGTGTGAGCACAGCGTGTCTCTGTGCTCAGGTGTTTGCCTGGCAGCTCTGGGGCAAGAGGCTGAGGATTTCTGTGGCAGGATCGGCTCCTTGGGGACATACCCTTGACAAGGGGGAATGTTACCTGGTCAGCTCTGGCCACTCCAACCCAAGGAACACATTGTCTTTCACACTGAGTTAGGCAGCCTGCCTAGCTGCCCCCTGTAATCACCACAAACAGCAGTTTTGGGAGAACTATGAGACTCTCCCATTCCCAGTGAAGTTTTATTTTACAGAAATGACTAAAAAATGGTTGTTGCATAGATGAGATCCTCATAATTTAGACAAGGGAAGAGAAAGTAAGGTCTTTTTGGCTGTGCACACATGGATCGAGTTCTGATGCTGTTTATTTGAAGCAGTGGGAAATGGGAACATTTGGAAACTTGCATTATGCCCCCACTGGTGATCACTGATGGAATGAAAACTGAGACTGAGTGCTCTACACCCAATCTTGCAGCAGCCACCTTCATTGCAAACTAAATGATTAGAGGTGTGTGCTCTCAGATGAATTTTACAAGCTTTGTCTGAAACTTCGGCATCTCTGGTATTGATTGTAAAATTCACATTGATCTCAGTGGGGCCAGACTGTCAAACCAGCCTTAGAGCTGGGGAACTGAGGAGTTTTGAGGAACTCACAGCAAATCCTGATATCCTGATATTATTGATGGCTGCTAGGAGGTGGGGACTTGGCCCCTACCACACAGGAGAGCCTAAGTTGTACTGTGACCCTTCCATCATTCAGAATTTCAATAGTTCAGAGGCCCACTCCCTCAGGAAGCCTGGAATACGTGGCAGAATTGAGAGATGTAGATCCTAAATTAGCTCAGTTCCCTGATGATGTGCCCTATGGATGCACTGCGTGTCTGCTAATAGGCAAAGCAGCAATTCCCCTCTCCTGAATTCTATTCCCAGCTCAGTTGCTCCCAGATTCTCCAAACAACTGACTGCACAGGGGTGGGCAAAGCATTTTAGCATGTTGTTATGCAGCAGTTTATGCATGGTTAGGATATGCATAAGACAGTCTCTTTCCCAGGACTGCTCTGAGGTGAAGTTGTTTGTCTTTGAAGCCTTCCAGTGAAAGCTGCTGTTAAACCCACACATGGAGTGTTCCCAACAGGGACGGGCCTGACTTTTAATGATGTGATGCTTCTGAGTCTAGTCAGTCTTTTAAAACTGCCTTTTTTTTTTTTTTCAGTCAAGGTGAACATTATGTGCTTGATGATTTTTGCCTACATGACAAATGACACGTGCAAACTTTGTTCAAGAAACAAATACTATCCAGTACTTTTTCTAGGCAGATCAGTGCCCCAAAACANTTGTCTGTATTTTAAAACTGTTTTTTTTTTTTTTTTTTTCAGTCAAGGTGAACATTATGTGCTTGATGATTTTTGCCTACATGACAAATGACACGTGCAAACTTTGTTCAAGAAACAAATACTATCCAGTACTTTTTCTAGGCAGATCAGTGCCCCAAAACAACCTACTATAATACTGAAGTTATGGTAGGAAAAGGGGCACTATATAGTCTTAGCAAGCTGCTGCTATAGAGGCCTACTGTTGGCAGCAGTTTGGCTTTATATTGCATTTAACTGGATAATTTATCAGAACCATCATCTTTGCAGTTGCATGTCTGTCTGGGTTTGGAAATGCTAAGTATTGGTTTCATCTCGGTGAAAAGTGGATTGGGCTATTAAAAGCCTGGAAAATATAGAAAACTCTTTAGAGCAAGGGGAAGAAGGGCTGATTTTAAATGTGGTGAATCTTACAATCCATGCCTACATATCTTCACATAAAGCTGGGGACTCTTAAATTGAGGAGACTATTTGATTTAGGCTGTGCTAGTGCATAAGAGGTACAACAAAGAGAGATGTATTATAGAAGTGTAACTCAGGCACTGAAAGCATTAAGGTATCAGCTCTGTAGAGAGCAATGACCTACTTCTGCCTTGTTTCTTCCAAGGAAAATCCTTTGGCATCACTTCAGGCCACAGTTTCTGTTCTCCCTGCTATCTTGAGGACCTGATCTTACACAAGAGTGCCTCAGACACGTTCACATCCCAGTTTCTCAAGCCCAAGTTTCATGTAGAGAGGAAGCAAGGCAACCAATTTAAAATGGGGCTTTACAGAAAAAAATTTACATCCTCCTCACCATCCTCAAGAAAACATAAATTAAGTGCTGGACCAATGTCAGTGAACCAGTTGTCTTTCAGACTTTTTATAACAGTACAATTTTGGAGGTCCTTTGCATATTAATACAGCCAGATTTTGGGACATTCTTATATTGCAGTAAGTGGTCTCAGCCCATCACCTGCACTGTACTACGGTAACTTCTTTTGGCATATTGCATGCATATTCATTTCTGTGACATGCAACATCTTCTCATCGGCTTATGCTCTATAGTAAAACCTCAGCAACTCAGTTTATATCATGCTTAACAAAGTATGACAAAATAAATGCTGGTTTAAAAGCCATATAAATATTCAATCCTGAAGCATTTGAAAGTTACTCCCCTCCTCCCTTATCTAATTAGACTACTAATAAGCAACATGCAGAATTTCATCTGAGATGTAGGAACCACAAGAGAGCAGATTCTTGCACAAATTCTCTCTGACATCATAATATTTGCAGTGTGAGCGTGTTTAACTTTAAATCATGTAATCTGCCCACCTGAAATCAAAAGGGTTGTTCCCATCTGGGCTCAGATCTGCTGCATCAACACAAATTCTGTTGCCCTGGTTATGCCCAACTGCAGGTTAGGCCAAGAACACATTTTCTCTGTTTTGCAGTAATTTGTCTTGTAGTTCCCGTGTGATATGATTGTCCCCTTTTTATCTTTAACTGTTGCTGTGCACTATTAAGCAGCAATACCACGACACTCAAAAGTCACTTTGTCTTTCCATTTCGTGAAGCAAACCCATTTTTTGGGCAAAGGAAGGCTCTGAGATGCGGCTGCAACCTTGCAAAGAAACCTGTTCGTGCAAAATCGTATCAAGAACTTCTTCCATTTAGGTTAAAGGATCAAGTCCTTAACATTTGAAAATGTACAATAAACACACAACGCTGCATCACTGAGTAGGAAGGTTAATAAAAATACAGCCTGGCATTAACATTAAAAAGGCTCTAAATTTTTTCTTCACAGGTAATTAGTTCGCACAATGAAATAATCTCCTTTCTTATCCTGGAAACACATGCATAAAACAGCTCAGATAACATCATTTACATACAGGCTGCTGCATCCGCATGTTAATGTCTGGCAGTGAAAAGTTCAGACAAGTTTGTAATCCCCGATTTCCTGCGCGTGCTCAGCACCCAGATTCCCAGAAGGAAGAGAAAGGGATACTAAATATTACTGAGATGACAGGTCAGCTGCAGTCCGCCACATCTGCACAGCTCGCGCAGTTACAGAGTTTCTCAGACCACGGGGTCTTTGGCAGTCCCGGACATTTTTTAAAAACTCATCTTGGTATTTGTTTCTTTTGTCAGTCACTTCTGGCCATGGCCATCATCCTAAGCCTATTGTGCTGCCGCCACTTGCTTTGTCCGCGTTGCTCCATCGCGTGGTATTGGGAGCAGTCTGCATTCCCATTTAAAGCACTATCATGTCACCCATCAGCGATCGCTCGCTTTCATCCCTTAAAACTCCCACACAATGGCAACCACGCCGTGAGGACAAAGGGCCAGGCAGAGAGGGAAAAGGAGGGAAGCTGCAGTGGGAAAGCAGCAGCAGCAGCAGCTGCAGCCGGGCTAACTTTGTTCTCATTCCGGGTGAGCACTTGAACTTGGACTGATAACATCCGCGCCCTTCATCTCCCGCTTCCCCATTAACACAACTTATCTGCCCAGGGCAGACACTGGAAGGAAGCTCGGCTGCTTCTGCATCCAGGCCAACAGGTAATAGCCGTGTTTGTGCAGCCCAAGCCAGCGAGTCAGCCTACGGCCAGCTGCAGGAGAAAGGGAGGGCTGCGGGAGGGAAAGCCTCCTCCTGCAGGAGTGGCAGCAGCACTCTCCGAAACACAAATCCAGCTTGCTGGGCTTCCTTAAAATCGTCATCTCCTCAGCAGTTGTTGGAGGCGGCAATCCAGCCAACTGAACAGAAATCTGGTTTGCTGCACTCCAAGATGCAGGTACAGCTCCCAAGGGTTTGGGAACTGCCTAGAGAGTCTGCAGTGCTAAAGGTTTTAACTGGGATTCACTCCTGTGCACTGCCATCCTCTTAACAGTTTGGAGCCATCAGCTGTAGAGATCTTAGGCTTTCACAGACCGCTTGTGATTAAATGCCTGAAAATGTTGNATCATTCCTCTTTAAAGCTAAAACATCTGAAACAGCCTCCATGTTCTTGCTGACTTGGGAATTTACCAAGAAGAAAGCTGCACAGTATGAAGCAGTGAACTACATGTGTAATCAGGGTCAAGACTCACCAGAAATTCATATTGTGAAGAGGTGATTTATGAGCCGAGTTGCTGAATTTTGCCGCCTTTTTTCCCCCTCAATTGCTTTGAAATGTACTGTCAATTAATGACAATTTTCTCAAATTCTTATGTATTTGTTTGTAGCCACTAATTCTTTTATTTCTAGTAACATGATTATTACTTAGATTTTTTTTTTTCTAACTAGAATCCATTGCTGAAAATAAGGGAGATCCACATGCAAGTTACTTGGAAATGTTGGGTGTCTCTCATGATAGGCTTCGACTCAATCTTTCAGGATGATAAGCACCTGCAGATTTTCACCACTCCAAGCAAGAAACTGATTGCTTGGATTCAGCTGCTCCTGTAGGGACAGACAGCTGGGGTGTGGATAAGGCAGTTTTCCTCCACATAAGGAATGCAGAGTATTTTACACACTGGGCTGTAATGGGTTTAAAGATGCAGAAGAGAGTGCAGGACAGTACCAGTCACTTCACTGTGACACAGGAAAATGACCAGATGACAACAGATGAGGATGAGGTATTTTCCTGAAAGTTTTAATTGACCGAACCTCTAGTTTATAAGTAAATCTTGCTTGTTCTACATATAAAGTTAAACATGCAGAGTCTGCTTTTTTATCTTTTTTTTTTTTTTTTT